>JAANSQ010001635.1:0-14406 GCA_036850885.1 Lepidocyrtinus dapeste
TGAATTTCTATCGGGTTCTTACATAGATGCTTTCACATGAGTATACCAAATTCCATTTCCAGGTCAAAGCGTTAAAGAGTTGAAGCGCTTACAGATAGACGGACGGACAGATGTGGTAACAATCGCAATGTATTACAAAGTCCTTTTCAACATAATAAAAAACTATGACAAGCGCAATCTTTTCCAAGTTAGCCATTCTCTATAAACGTACTTTGCAATTTTGGGGGGAAGAGGAAAGCAAGCACTTTGAACTACTGCAAATTTTTTTTGCAATTCGACATTAGTCAAGTCGCGAATCTAGTGAAATGGGATGAATGTGCTTTGCTTTCATAGAACCCACTTAAAACTGTAAAGTGTTAACAGTAGCTGGATTGTGAAGGAAGACGTATACATATGAGCACGTAGTAAAAATTGCCTTGTTTCATGACACCAGCCTTTAAAAAATGGCAATTACTTTCAGATTTATTTCTTCTTCGTGCAGAAACTGATCTTTCTCAGGGAGTCGTAAAAACAGATAAGATGTTGAAATTCGGGAAACTTTTTTCCCCAAGATTTTTGCCACAAGGAAAGGAAAGAAGAAGGACATTTCATTGCAACATTTATTGTTAGAATATAGTATATAATATATACTGCTCTATGCACTTTAATTCATAAAAATATACATGGAGGGAATAAGTATACTAAAAACAAGAGTAATTTATCCACCGTGTCTTGGTATGTCATTTGGTTTATGAGTTTGGCCAGGGTAAAAAATGGGAAAGGTGGGAGGGAGGATATAGATTATATGGAAATGCTAGCGAGTTTCCTCCTCCCCTGGATAAAAAGAGAAAATGCACCAGAGCACTTTGTTTTTTATGTTTTAGGTAAAAAAAGGGAAAAGACAAGTAGTAGCGTAATTTGTCACTCTGCATCATATCATAGATGTCATGACGGAGTAAAAAGTGTTTCAATTTGCAACGTCTCAACACTTTTCTTTTGTCATGAGTGTAAAAACCTTTCAGTTTTCATTTTTTATCTTTTATTTTTCTAAGAAGCTATATAATGTCCAGTTCAGGTGAGAGATGTAAAAATAAAAGAAAAAATGGAATTTTGTTGTTTGAGTGGGAATAAGTTGAGAGAAGACAATAACAGAACAGACATGCTTTTATCGCCAAGAAAACAATGAAAGTGTGACATGGTTTTGATAGCCTGACGTCTGATGGTCTACACGACTATGTGTGCCCTTATTGTTCAGAAGGAATGAAATGGAACTTCCATTATTGAAGTTTAATGAAAACTATGGGTTATGAAAGGGGCACAGCTAAACCAATTCTAGATAACGTTTTAGGAGGTTATGACACCCCATGACGCTAGATAATATTTAATGTAATAATATTTTGTTTCTGGAACTGCTAAGAATCCTTTTTAAGAAAAAAAATTATTTGTAGGTAAATAAAATAATAAAAAGTAGGCTAAACCTTATTTTTTGCCAAAAATGCTGTTTGGTCTCAAGACACCCCAAAAGTCCAAAACTGCATGTAGTGCACGTGGAAAATCAGTTGAGTGCAAGGTTGCATCAGAGCTGCTGATAATGTAATGATCCAATTTAGTTGTCCTCAGTTTGTTTCACATGAGTCGAACGAAATTCGATATTAGAATTAGTTGGGACCGAGCCAAGTGTTCAAGAAATTGCTAATGAGGTAGAGCCTTAAAAGCTCTTTGCAAACGTTGGTACGGCTTGCAATTGCAATCTTGCAATCACAATTATTTTAAGTTTACTTTTTAAAAAAGTAGGTGAAAAATGTCTCCGCTTACAAGTCTATTTAGATTAAATCCAGCGGATCAGTAATGTAAGCACTGCTTGAGTTTGTCCATTGAGTCGATTAGCATTAGTACACATTTTCGTCCAAAAAGAAGTTCCTAATCCAGATGAAGCAACAACATGTTTATTTTCGCGAACAAGATTTCTTTTATCTTGTTAACTCTGACGTACTGGTTTTGAGTGATAAATTTTATTTTTGCGAACTTGAACTCGTAACGATTATACCTACTGCACATCTGTAAGTTTGATTTATACCAGAAAAATGTATCATCGATGTTACGCTACCGTATCCGAGAATGCTATTTTAAATAATCCTTCCCTAAATTAAATTTTTCTTTATTTTCATAGTTAGTCAATTGCACTGTGAAAAAATCAAAGCGCAGATATTTGCAATTTTTATAGGCGGTCCCTAATTGTTTTGTATAGAAAAGCCAAAAGTGAGGTCAACTCCTCACGCTACTTTTACTACAACTGACAGAAAGAAAGCTGTTGCTTTTTACTTATTAATCTATTAGATATGGCTAATGGAACTTCACTAAAGACAAGTCAAGGACGAAAGGTAAATAAGATGGCTTGAACTTTACTTGCTTGCATAATCCATGATGGAATTTTCTGGAGGAAAGTGCTTTTATTTTCTATCTGAGCAGCAAATACGTTCCGAACTTAAGGAAATGTCAATTAACGACTGACAAAAAGTACTTTACGCGGCGCGATTTCGTTTTTCCTCCGGAGACGGCTCCACTCAACTGTGCTATTTACCAGTTAGGTAAATTACAGTTATAAACGCGACATGTGTTTTTACACACAAATGGGGAGAAGGGGTTAATTCACGGAAGCCAAGAGAAAACAAGCTTCTTGGAAGAGAGAGTAGTACTGATGATCGCGTCTCGAAGTCAACTGACATAGAAAATGTAGGAGATCGGTGGTCTTATGATCATTTCACTGTTCACTGGATTGCTGTAGCTGTGGTGGTGTAGATTCTGGTTCGGGTTGGTTATTTTGCTCGCATGGTGCTTTGTTGTATGATAATATGGTGCTTTAGAAAGAATGAAAAAGCTTTTACAATAGAGATGGTTTCATGTGGAATTTTCTCGTTGCTTGAGAATGTTTAAAAGTATAAGTTGGACCTATATAATTGTCGATTAGTGCAACTGTCAAAAACTGTTTACCAGAAATAATAGCTTTTCAATCATGTCTATAAAATAAACAAAGGAAAAAGGTTTCAAATGTCAAAAGTAATAGTTTTTGAAAAACAATTGGAGAAATTATATTATTTTTATGAATTTGTATAAAATGGGGAGCATTGAGAAAATCCTCTTCTTTGCTTTGGTACCTATATAAATGTCGATTAGTGCAACTGTCAAAAACTGTTTACCAGAAATAATAGCTTTTCAATCATGATGATGTCTATAAAATAAACAAAAGAAAAAGGTTTCAAATGTCAAAAGTTAAAAGTAATAGTTTTTGAAAAACAATTGGAGAAATTATATTATTTTTATGAATTCGTATAAAATGGGGAACATTGAGAAAACCTTTTCTTTGCTTTGGTTGTGTTTCCAATAAAAAGAAAACCTCAAGCAACAAAGCACAAAGTTGCCTAACAAGCGCTATCTCGCAGAAAACTCCGTAACTATTTGGAGTTTTTGGGGAGCGGGGCGTCTGATTTCCTGCTTGATCACCTTGATCAACTCATATTTCATTCACAATACTGGGCACGTAAGTAAGATTTCATGTTATCTGTGGAAAAATTTTTAGCTGTCTTGTTAGTACATTATTCCCTCCTACGTTGTATTCTAGTAAATGTTACCTAGCTTTTATGGCAATACACATGTCACATACTTTGCTTCGCAATAGCTTTGTCCTTCTTTTGCCCACACACCGAACGGTCGAGAAAACAGCAATATCATTCTCCTATTCTGCCTGTGTATTTGGTCAAAGTATGAGTAAGACGAAGACCTAAATGCAATAACCTTTTCATCATCGTGAGAGAACAACAAAAGTTGAAGTAATCATCTAAATTCGTTCTTTTAAATGGTAGTTTCCATTAAATAATTGAATTTTTTGAAGCGTATCAAAATTAACTGTGCAAAAAATTGTGTGTTGAAAATTTATTTTTGGAAGAATAGGTGCTTTGTCTTTAAAAGAATAAAACAGGGATTGCTGTAAAAAGGTGAGAATATCTAAACAATTCAAGCATATCATTTAATTTTAGTAGACTTATTGCAGTTTATAGTGTGTAATTTTAATAGAGTTATCTTTCAGACGGTTGAAAAAATAATCTGAATTTTTAAATGTAATCATTCTCGGGTAAATTGGTCAACTTTGATAAGCATGAAGGTTGGTTTTGTAGAATGATGTGTATTGATAACTTTTGACAGGTTACAATTTGAAGCTTCACACTAAATGAGTTTCTGTTGAATTTACATAAATGATTTAATATTGTTGCCATTGATATTACTTTTCCTTCCTCAACCTTGTTTTATTCGAGCGGGTTTTGTAGAAATAGACGCGTTAGGTTTTAGCAAAATTGCAAGTTCATAAATAGTTTTAAATTAGCTAGGATAGACTTACACAAGAAATAATTGACTTGAAACCACTGCACTGATGTTATAAAGACCATTACATTTGAGTTTTGGATTTCTGTTTACTTATCCAGTCTAATTGTCCCTATTCAGGTTCCTGAAATAAGTAACTAAGGCTTCGTCGCAGTTTCCTATCTGAAGATTTGAAGTCATCGTCTGCCAGCTTCAGTCTATCCTAAATATCAAATAGGGGGTTTAAAAACCTCAAAATATGGCGGCTGTTGCAGCTGAACAACACAATCCCGTAAGTCCAGTTGTGAAATTCTGTCAACTTTTTGATTTCGAAAGTCATGAAAAAAACTTTAACTAATTTCTTTGCATGTACAGCCTATGGAGGGGACTGTGGGAGATGTGACGGAGGGAGCAGAAAGGGAGGTTCCTCCTCAGCCGCATCCTGGTGGAGGAAGTGGTGGTGGACCAGGACTGAAACAATACTATATCGCCAAGATCGAGGAGTTGCAGCTTATTGTAGCAGACAAAACTCAAAACTTATGTCGGCTTCAGGCACAAAGAAACGAACTGAATGCTAAAGGTACCTCAGCTTGATAGTTCTGTTTTGGTTCAAGTTGTTTCCAATGTCTTATCAAGGTGTTTTTTTCTTTGTTAAACAGTAAGAATGCTTCGGGAGGAACTACAACTTCTCCAAGAACAAGGATCTTATGTTGGGGAAGTGGTCCGTGCAATGGACAAGAAGAAAGTTCTTGTCAAGGTGGGCTTAGAGTTAAATTAATCGGACCTTTTTAAACTTAGAACATTGCCTAGTCGAAATTCGTTTTCATGCTAACTAATAGTAAAGTAAATAATTAAATTTAAATCGGTCTTAATTTCACAGGTACATCCAGAGGGCAAGTTTGTAGTGGACGTGGACAAGAACATCGACATCACCACATTAACTCCAAACAGTCGTGTAGCTTTGCGAAACGACTCTTACACGATTCACCGTGTCCTCCCGAACAAAGTGGACCCACTAGTATCCCTTATGATGGTGGAGAAAGTGCCTGACTCAACATACGAAATGGTTGGTGGACTGGATAAACAAATCAAGGAAATTAAAGAGGTTATCGAGCTTCCAGTTAAACACCCCGAACTGTTTGACGCCCTTGGAATTGCTCAGCCAAAAGGAGTATTGCTTTACGGTCCACCAGGAACTGGAAAGACTTTACTCGCTCGAGCTGTCGCCCATCACACAGAATGTACCTTCATTCGCGTCTCTGGTTCCGAGCTGGTACAAAAGTTTATCGGTGAAGGGTCTCGAATGGTCCGTGAACTGTTCGTGATGGCCAGGGAACACGCCCCATCTATCATCTTCATGGATGAGATTGACAGTATCGGTTCCTCCCGTATAGAGTCCAGCTCCGGAGGAGATTCAGAAGTACAGAGGACTATGCTTGAGCTGCTTAACCAGCTTGATGGTTTCGAGGCCACCAAAAATATCAAGGTAAGCTAATCAATTTCAAACTAGTCCTTTAAAACGAAGGTTAAGCCACTTTGTATAATCTTTATGGATTGGTTTACTCTATTTAGGTCATCATGGCCACAAACCGAATCGACATCCTCGACCCCGCCCTCCTCCGTCCAGGTCGTATAGACCGTAAGATAGAGTTCCCTCCACCAAACGAAGAGGCTCGTCTCGACATTCTCAGAATTCACTCGAGAAGAATGAACCTCACGAGAGGAATCAACCTACGCAAGATCGCCGAGTCCATGCCTGGCGCATCCGGTGCTGAAGTCAAAGGCGTCTGTACGGAAGCAGGCATGTACGCCCTAAGGGAAAGAAGAGTTCACGTCACTCAAGAGGATTTCGAAATGGCGGTAGCCAAAATTATGCAAAAAGACTCGGAGAAAAATATGTCCATCAAGAAATTATGGAAGTAGACAATGTGCATATATCTACGATTACGTTAAGCTTAATTTTTAAACAAATAATTACCGTTTCATTAAGAAAAAGGGTTGGAATGGTGGGGAAGAAAAATAATTCAAATCAAAGTAATATAATATTAATTAAAATTATTAAAAATGTTCGTCGTAGAATAATTGGAGTGTGTAGGGTTATAAGTGTACTATCATCATCATTATTTCACTCTTTATTTAAGCCGTTGTTGTAAAGTGTAAATAAGTAAATATAATTATACTACCGGCCTCGTCATCCTCATCAGATTGATGGTGTCCACATCAGCATGATCTATGAATTTCATCTTCATGTGGAAAATGGTTATGAAAAAAAATCTGGAAAATTCTTTCATTTCGAGCCAATAAAAACGTTCTTGTATTAATACCTTATCAATTTGTTTTCAAACCGGCCTTACGATTTCCAATGTTTGATTTATTTAAATTACATCTTCACATGAAGGTCACAGTTATTGCTTACTGCTTAGCTTTGATTGGGGTCATTGACCCTGTATTTTGAGTTTAATTATTTTGCTCTGTGTATGTATCTATCCGTTCCATCTTCTTCGGAAATACGGAAAAGAGATGATGAAGCGATGAGTCTACAAAACCAAAGCAAAGTTAAATGGTTGGAGTGTAAGTTCAAGAATGATCTATTTCGAAAAAAGTTTGCTGCGTAGATGGTGCCTATATAAAAAGTGAGACAATTTAGGAAAAAAATATGCATCAATATCAAGCAATTTTAAAGTCGGTTGTTAGTTAGAATGTTGTATTGGGCATATGTTCATTTTTCTAAATTTGCTGTGAATGAGTTGTATGTTTGTAGCGAAAGGTCAAAGGAGTACGAGCTGAATGTTCGAAACTATACCAAAAAGCTACTGAATAATAATAACTTGGAAATAATTATGACGTACTTTATATTCCAAGCAATCTTTTCTTCTTGGTAAACTTGAATTAGTGTACAGCTATACTAATACTGTTACCAATTACAGGACTGGTGACTGCCTGACTGGAAACGACTAAAACCTCTGGTGAATATTTTCAAGTTTCTTTTGAAAATAATGTCAATATTAATTGTATCAAGCGCGTTTGACCTTGCTCTTTTTTGAAACTAGCTTAATTGAAATATTGTGCATAGTTTTAGATTATAAAAAAAATAAAATGTGAACGTGTATGTAAAATAGCTACAAAAAATATAAAACTTATAAAATGAACTTTTTAAAAAAATAAATAAAAACGGATCGGCCAACAATAAAATGAATTTGAAATTGAACAACGAAAATGATCTGTTGTTTGACTTAATTTATTTCTCATTTGATTTTCAACCACTTAGAGGTCAATAGAATTTGAGTTTAAGTTGGTTCACCTCTTCATAAATTAGAAGGAGCAGCAGCGTTTCGATACAAACTCTTGTAATATATTTTGGTCGCGTGCCGCCCCATTGTTTTTGAGTTTACGTTGTTTTGACAGTAAATCTTTGTGGTATCTTTAGACCTCAAATGAAAATCGAAAGTGGGGAAGGAAAGACTAATGATCAGATTCTGTACATTGATTGATTAAGATGTTATTAATAAAAGCGACCAGAGCTTACCAACTTTCTTGAGCCTTAAGCTTTTTCAAAGGACAGCGTGCGATTAAGTTACGTACCTAATTTAATTGGGCGTGATTGCTCATCAGTACCTAAACGCAACTTGCTGCATCGCATTTACAAATCTTGATGTGACTTGGTGGTGGCATTTACCATAAAACTTACAAGTGCTACAACCATTTAATTAAAGGGGACGTACCGAACAAAGGAAGTGAAAAAATTAACATGACTTTTCGAGCTTTATTGAACTGCGGAAGATGGGAGACTCGCATTAGAGCAAATTTAAATTGGATCATAAGACTAGATAAGATGAGAGATGCAACATGTAGATATTACAATGCCCCAAGCGAAGAAACGACTGACTCTACGAGATAATCTCGTTTCAAATTGTTTGTTTTTAAAAAATTTCGTAATTTTTTTCTTGGTAATTGCCATTACATGCTCGTTAATGAAGGTACAGGCATAATTCGAAACTTTATGCAAATGTGTAGAAAGTCAGTAAGCCAGCTAAAGAGTAGCAAAGGACGAGCCGCGAGCAAAGACCAGTTAAAAATATATGTATTCTTACTCTACCTTCTACATTAGGTTTAGGGGTATTCCATTTAAAATGTTTCGATTTGTGACCATGCACTATTTAATAGATACCTATCTCGGTCAGGTTTATTTTAAGATATTTCTTATCATTCATTCTCTATTTCGGAATTTCAAGTCATTTTAAATTCCTCACCCCACTTTAATCATGTAATACGGCACATCTTGATAACCTAATGGGGCAATGTACGAACTCGGCTGTAGAATTTAGTCTGCTCTGCACCCTGTTCTATACTAATTTCTAGATCTATGCAGATTCGAAGAAACTCTTCGAAGTTTCGTCGCCTTCAATAAAACTCAATCAAGAAGTCACACCTATACTCATTGAATCACAGTCACGAAAATGTGGGTAAGTAACCTCTCTTCGTCGCAACTAATCTCATCACTCGTAAAAAATAAAGTGCGAAGATGAGAATGAAGAGCAACTACCAACATTATCCAAAACCGCTATGGGGATCCGGTTTTTATTTCGATATGATTACATGACTCAGTAGAATCATCTTCTAAAAAATGAATGAAAATACAGGAGAAAAAATCCAATCCTAATCACAATCAGAATCAGCGTCCATCACTAACTGTGACTGAGTTATGTGGACTTACTTAGTTATCTTGATGTCAGTCACCAGATCATAAAAAATGAGACAATGGCAAACACGATTCAGAAACTAGCATAATCTAAAAAAGAGTTTGTTGCAGGAAAGCAAGAATCAACAAGTGTTGAGATTGCGTACAAATTGGAGGATTGATATGTAATAACAATAACTGCACTGTACGTTTTCAAATGCAATTTTTCACTAATGGCGAAAGCTTCAATTTAAAGCATGTATGGCTTGTTTGCATTTTTACGTCTACTTTAGTCCTACCGAAAAAGAGAAAGATCTAGATAGGGTGCATTATTGTTGAATTAAATGAAGTCAACTATGGCATAATATTTTTTCGAATTATTTTCAAAGTACAAACTAGGTTCATTTGCAAATTGCGAAGAGAACAACACGTCGATTAATCTTGTGGCGAAGAGAGAGTGAAAGAAAGGAGGAAGCATAAGATGTGAAGCGATAACAATTTTACTTTTGAGGAGGAAAATGACCATGCGAGCGCTGTTAACGTTGTAGTTGTCCTTTAGTGCTAAGACTGGACGGAAGTGGAGGAAGAAAGGTGGAAATCATTAGGATATTTTAGCCAGTTTTTGTTTATTGTGCATTTAAATAAAAAGTGTAGTGTTTTTGGTTGGTTAACCTATTAAAAATGGATAGGGGTAATATGATCCTGACGGCTTTCATATTCTTCTTGAGCTCCATGATCGGTCCAAGCTGGGAGGGAGAGATGGATATGAATCCAGCAATGGCTGAAATGCTAAGAAGTGGAGTGGCCCCGAAAGAATTAGGCAATCCCATTGAGGATGATGAAGCCTTTCAGAATGAGTATGATGGGCCAACGGCGCCGGAAGATGTTCACACAGCTCCTGGTTGTCCCTCAAGGTGTGAATAATGAAATTTAATATTTGAGTATTTTGGAAGATGAGTACATAATTGAAGTCATGAAATTACTTTTTAGGACATTCCAGCTGCCCTGGATATACCATGGATCACCAGACCGTTGCTTCTTAGCAGGGCACCGAGGTCCATGCAATGCCAGAATGAAACTATACGCCAGATCAGACGAGCCGATTAGAGGGGTATGTGATTGTGACGATGCTGGTAGCTTCACTACATCCGAAAAATATTTCTTATCTATCAATAAGACCTACTGCATTCCAGAAAAGAGAAGCTTGGCTTATTACCCTACCTAAAAGGAAATGCTACCATCTCTTCGAAAGAGTAACGACAATTATGAATTCATGTTTGCTTATAAAATTTTATAAACCAAATTAATTTTCTGAATCTGTTTATCAGGGTCCATGCGAATTCGGTGAATGGCTTATAATCAATGGCGCCGGTAGAGTCGTTTGCGAGCCACGCAGATGTCCCAAGAATCTATTCGATACGACCAGCTACAGAACTCCATACTGGTTTTATGACCCTCTTAGGGACAACTGCTTTCAATCATACACCCGAGGATATTGTCCAAAACACTACCTTCTAATCCCCACCAAATCAAGTTGGATACCTCAGTGTATCAATACAAAGGTATGAAATCGGATAAGCTACCAATAAGCAAAGGAATGCTAAACAGAAATATTTATTCACAAATATTTTAATTGTTTCAGGTCTCATGCAATGACTTGCTTCCAGCAGCAGTAAATGTACCAATGCTACGATGCTCTCCAGGCTCATTTTGCTCACAAATTTTGGAGGGGAGGAAACATCGATCTCAAGTTCGTGGGAGGAGAAGGGGTCGATATTAATTCCATTTACATAATTAATTTTGTATAAAGAAAAGCTCATCTCGAAAGTAAAACAAAAAGTTTTATTTATTTCAAAATCCACTTTTCCATTACATTTCATATTTTTATTTTCATAGTTTTTACCGAAATTATAACCTAAACTGTCTTTCGTACACAGCTTACCTACACTGATTTGATAATATGCTATATTTATATTTGTATACATATTATGATTGACCTATGACCTAAAATCGTACTATTAGCACAAAAACAGTTATTTATTTCCTAATCCTATGATATATGAATGTGGGAGGCCAATTTCGCTGCAAACCTGCCCATTCCAAGGGTATTTTGAGAAATCATTAGGGATATGATTACATACAATACCCAGCCCAACACGAGGAACATGGCGGTGAGATATTTAGTTCCGGACGGGCCACCCAATTCGGCAGCGCCGAAACTATTTTATAGATATTTAAAATTTTCAAGTGATTTTTGACCCCGTACCGAATCTGAATATTTTTATCATTAGATTTTTACCTGACTGTACGTCTTCGGAGCCAGAGAATCACTTGGGCCATTATGGCCACCAAAGTATATACAGTAACGATCATTGCCAGCGACTCGGACTGTACCTTAAGGCTTTCTCCATATTTAATTGTTACGTAGAGCGAAGCAATGGTCCAGGGTAGTCCCAAACCGAGGAAGACATTGACACAATTTGAACCAGTGATGTTTCCTATAGCTGCGTCCGCCGTTTTATCGTGCTTTGCTGCGATCTGGCTGGCAAAGGTGTCTGGGAGGCTGGTGCCCATTGCGACAATTGTTATTCCAGTAGTGACGGGGTCTAAGGACATGCACCAGCCTAAGATATTAGCCATATCACCAACTAAAGTGGTGAGGAGTCCGATGGTACCAAGGGTGAGGATGAAGCAAGGTAGACCTCCTAGGAAGTAAGGTGTAGGGAGGAAGCAAAATATAGCTTTCCAGGGCAAAGAGATCCAGTGCAAGATCTTGTCTCCAATTGTGGCTCTCCGAGCCTCGTCCTTATCTCCGTTGACTATATACGCAGACTTAATCTGTTCCCAGTAGGTCTGTCTCACAATGCTCTCCTCAATGTTTACCTTCTCCGTGATCATTTCGATAAGCCTGGTCACCTGCAGCTTAAAACCTGGATCAGAGGAAACAGCCACGGTCAGCAATGGCACTGCGCCAATCGATCCACCGCCATGAATCACCTCGACCAGTTGCACGTCAAACTGTTCATCCTGTGGTGCGCCGCGCCCTCCTTGGTTGAGTGGTATCTCTAAATTCATTTTAACTTCTCCATTCCCAAACGTGAGAGATCCTTCCAGCACTTCTGAGATGGCTGTGCACTTTGCGTATGGTGTGGCTCTCCACTTTACAGTCAAAGGTCCTACGGCGCCATTCACTCGCTCCACCTCAATATTCGCAAAATGCTCTGCTGTGCTAGTTACCTGACCTTTTTTTGTGAACTGGACTTCTCCAGGCTCTTCAACATCCGTCAACACGATTTCCATGGTGCCCATTGGTCCTATTGCTACCACCTTGGAGCTGTTCTCATCCGTCAAGTATAGCTTTAAGAAGAAATTGGAATCCCGGTTAGTGACCTCTCCGGAGATCACTTTCACGTAGAATTTTTGTTCGACAACGTAAGGGTCAAAGACAATATTTTCTACGACGGGTTCATAAGTCTTCTTCTTTTTCGCAGTTCCATCATAAGACTCTACTCGACAAAAGACTGCAAAGTCCTCCTTTCCAGTTCGCTTTACCGTCACTGTAAACACGCCCTTTGCCACTGGAACGGCCATGCAGCTAGAAGTGAACTGGATCACTGCCATGTTCTTGTAAGTGTCCTTGTCTTGAGTGGTTGGTCTGAGATCGCCCAGTCTTCCAGTCTCTTGTCTTGTCATGTCGTTTAAAACGTCCATAATTTCTTTAAGTTTTTCATTCAGCACTGGATGAGCTCGGTTTCGAGCAGTGAAGGCTTCAATTGCCCGAATTTTGTACCACAAAGGGGAATGCGCCTTTGACTGGATTAATCTAGCCGGAAGTGAATACCAATGAATAAGTTTAAGTCAATAGGAATTCCTAAATATTTAAGTAATCTTTCTGTTACTTTGTGGCCATGATTTGCGCAATTTCATCATCCGTTAGAACAGCAATCTTATTCAGAGCCTTGTAAACGGCACGCACTGCTTCCGGATTGATTTTCCCCGCCTCGTCCATCATATCGTCCCAATGGTCTTCATCTAAAAACCATAAAGATCCAATTAAGAACATGTTTAAAATCAAGTCAGCCAATGAGTTCCCTGCGTAACTTACGTAATCGATGGAGTGGATGATAACCACTCTCCAAAGGAAGTGCCATGTGCACACTAGGATCATGAATGTCAGAGACGATACTAGACCTCTTTCTTTTTTTGCCCTTCAAGCAAAAGTCATATTCGGCCCAGTATGCAACCAGTACAAGAACGGGAAACATAACCAGTGTAATAATGGCTTCCCAGGGTTCCACCACCTCGAAGCTTATCACTTGGATGATGAAGACGAGCCAGACATAAGCAAACCCTGCGAAGGCGCTGGTGGTCACGAACACCTTATATTCCTTAATCCTCTTGACCGTGTCGTTAGAAACAGAGACTATACAAACGGCTGTAATTATCATGAGGTTATAAGCAGCTGATCCGACAATAGTTCCTGGACCTAGTGCTCCCGGACAGAAGTCATTTCCTGCGGTTTCTATTATCGAAAGGAGTATTTCTGGAGCGGAAGAGCCTAGCGCCATCAGCGTCAAGTTGGCCACCGTATCGTTCCAAACACGTACCTCACCTTCCTCCTTAACCATTATCCCATCCTCCTCTTTGACCTTGTTGATTTTCCTCGTTTTGCTCACGATGATTTCAATGGACAACATGAAAATATGGGAGGCTATCGAGATGCCCAGGAAAAAGTAGAGGATGAACATAGCGTAAAAGAATCCCAGCAGAGTAAATCTATCTCCAAACGTATCCTGAGGAAGCAACAATACTCTATTCCAAACATTGTCATCCTTTGAAAATGTCGGGCAGTAGTGTTTGTACGGGTAGGGAGTACTTTCCCCGCCTGTTTCAATGAGTCGCAGACAAGTTTAAAAAATCTTAAATCAAAATCTCAAATCTCTCAAATTTCCCACTTTTTTTGAAGAAAATATTTACCCCGTGTATGTGTAGTAGTGCATTTATATGGTTCGGCTACACAATCGATTTCTCTTTCCGTGGCTTCCGTCTGAGCGCTCACTGGAGAAAGCCAAAATAAGTGGTGTGAATTACCAACGAGAAATATTATGGAAAAGAGAAACACTTTTCGCGAGAGAGTAGTCGAAGACATGGTTCCTTGTTGAAGTCTTCAAAAGTTTCAGTTGTAATTTAAACTGTAAACTGAATCGAAATTCACCTTTGCTAAAAACTGAAAATTCTAAATTCAGACAGATGTAATAATTTTTTTTGATGAATTCATGGAATTTGTTTATGCAAGTAACTCTAAGCAGGAGCAAGGTGGTATCGACGGAAACTGAAGTGAGTTGTTTGTTTAGTGATGAGCTTTATCCAGGGGAACTACAAGGAATTTTCCC
>JAANSQ010001636.1:0-14402 GCA_036850885.1 Lepidocyrtinus dapeste
CAGTACATCTATTGCACTCCAATCAGTAACATTTCCATGAAAGCGTGGCAACAATTCATAGTTTAAAATATAACAAGCAGAATCGTGAAAATATTTAGCTTCTGAAAAATATTAATTTTAGCATGGTTTATCGCAACCTTAAATTAAATTATATGATAGATTATCAATTGATAAATTGCTGATTAAGGTTAGGATTAGAAGAACAAAATTCCAACGGAGCTGGGGAGAAATGAGAAGATTAGGCAACGAAAATTATTTGGCTGTCTTTGTTCGACTTAAAAATTGAAGACATACATTTATTTTATTAAATCATAAAATTATAAATCTTGGCGTTTACGCCTATTGGACAAGTTCACACTTAACAACGGTTTTTTCAGGTGTCGGTATACCAAGAACATTAGTCGTAAAATGATCAGACATAAGGTACTTATCATGAGTATTTTAGTGTATAAGCTGACGATATCGTCAATCCGGTCCTCATTTCTCCGTTGCTTCGTATAGATTCCAAAAAGCGCCCATAGTACGACTATAAATGAAAATCGAAATTCAAAAGGGTAGTCATGAATTAATTAGAATTATGCTTCTAGCTATTTATGTAATGTGAACTTATATTTTAGCTAAAGGACTTGCCTGGAAAAGGAGTAATCATATATCTGAAATATTTGTCCCAGAAAAGTAGCTCCATTAGGAACCAGAATCCCATGAGTATGGTCAAGATAACGAGAGCACTCAAGGAAGCAGATTCGTCACTAACGTCCCCATCGTAGACCAGTGCCACGGAGATGTTAATCAATGAGGCTAGTGTGGTCCATGCAGTGTAAACGGCCATTCCATTTTGAACTGAGATTAAGTACCATAGCCAGTGACAAGGTCGTTTCGATTTGAGATCGTATGTGTTTTTCCAGAGGCTATGAAAATTAAATACATACATGACTATAATAGGAAGGTTTGAAATAGTTTTAATTCGAAATTCTAATAGCTGAAATGCCTCCACTTACCTAATTGAAAGAGTTACAAGAGCTACCCAGTTAGTGACGCAGATACTAGTAAGGGCCACTGCTGAAGCTGTCATTAACTGCATGTCCCACAAAAATAGCCAGGATGTGTAGGCAATAGAGTTGAGAATCATGACGCATGTCACAATTCTTCCGAAAATTGGTTTTGAATTAGAATTGTTTCCTTTTCTATTCGTGGAAATTCGAATTCTGGGAGGGTCGTCTCCGTCATCTCCATCGGAATCGTCTTCCAGTGACTCGATAGAACTATCGAGGCATACAATATTATAACAAACTGTATAAAGAAAGAATTTACCAAATAAAAAAAATCAACGAAATAATTTTTTTTACAATTTTTTGTATTTTAGCAAGGACTTGAGTTTTATTCTTCTTACTGAACGCATACGCGAGAAATAAGCCAAAGATAGATGATATTCCATATGAAAAAAGTAAAGCCTTCTGGGGTGACCTGGATGGTATGGTTTTTGGAGACATCACCTATCCTATGATTGAAAACAACTGCAACACAGAACATAAAACAAATTATTATGGGACGTTTGGAATGGTTTTTCATAAATCCAATATATTTTTTACCCCCAGTGGTGGCCCCCGCAATCGCACTCAGAACAACGTTAATTAGGAAGTGGCATGTCAAAATAATCACCAGACCAACTAGTAATTTATCCTGATGCATGGTTTTATTTATGGTTGAGTTTGGAATGGTTTTTCATAAATCCAATATATTTTTTACCCCCAGTTGTGGCCCCCGCAATGGCACTCAGAACAACGTTAATCAGGAAGTGGCATGTCAAAATAATCACCAGACCTACTAGTAATTTATCCTGATGCATGGTTTTATTTATGGTTGATACTTAATTAGTCTATTGAAGTCAGGTATCATATCTGATATGATAAAGCAAGAATCAAAATGTTTTGTTTTTGAAATGAGTTATTGTGGATCAGGCCAGAAATAATTTTTTATGCATTACATGACACTGAAGTAGAACATGTGAGCGAGGAAACAGATTGTTTAAGAAAATCTGTGCATCTCCATGCACCTAAATAGCTAATGTCCCATGTTCTTATGTAATGTATGCGAATCATGGATATGGCAGTCTTGGCATGTCATGGTCATATTTTATTTGGCATAATCATCATGTCATCAATGAAGATGACTCCTCAATATACTTTTATATAATACATATTTAATACATGATTTCATGATTATCAAACAGTTAACAGAGCCAGGTATATATCCATTCAAATAAAGACTTAGTGAAAGCGTTGGAAATCGGAATGATGGACGCCATCATTTTATCCAAAATTTATTTAAGATTTTCATTTCTTATTCCATTTGTATAATAAACATGGGGATACCGCTTTTCATATTTTAATGTTTTTTAATTCATGATTTGATGTGATATAATATTAGGTAATCAAAAAACGTTCCGTAAACGTTGGATTTTTATACATAAGTATATTTTGTTAGCTTAAATACTGAAACTTGACGCTTTTCCAAATAACAATCGTGTAATAAACCGTGTTGCTCGCTCGAAGAATTGGTGATTGGAAACATTTTTTACAAATTTAGTTCAGTTGCATTCGATGATCCATTTGATGGCACTATTATGTCTACATACTTGTTTGTCGAATATCTTTGAAGACTTAAGGATAATATCGTCAGGACGACCATGGCAAGTAGTAGCCTTTAATTTAGAAAATAAAATTATATTTCTATGGTTTTTTAGAATTATAATTCAACCATTTTCTTTTCAAACATAGCCACTCACAAAAGTCCAATGATTGTAGTTCTACTGCAGCTAAATGTAAATCCATTATCTTTCTTCGTTTTCTGGGCGAAAGCACTTTCTGGATAAATTAAAGGGGCGCTTTCCATCCCTTCTCCTACTTCTTTACTGCTGTCTGTAGACATTTTCCCGAGTAGGTAATCAATTTTATTGCAAACTTGTAGTTATCTAGTTATCATATCCTTTTTGAAAGAGGTAAAGAACTTAATAGATTTTAAAAGCCAAAAACTCAACCGCTGATCAATGTCTCTAGTCCATACTCCAGTGAGTCCAGTCAAGAAGACGCGAGTTATTCATGTGGTCAAATATTTACAGAGTATCATCATACATTAAAAGATTGATCGAACAGGTGAGCTAAGCTTGAGCCTTGATCATAAGGTAATGACAGGAAAAAAATATTTACTGTGCATAATGTGAATTGTATGGACTGGACTGGAAAACCTCAAAACTTAAGAGCTGGATGTAGCCAGCTCTTGAACTTTCAATGAAATCCTTACAAGGTTTTTAGGCTTTGTCTTATTTTTAAACAAAGGATGACCTTGAGAAATATTCTTTACACCGAAATAATAGGGAAACTCATGGTTAGGAGTTTTTTATCTTCGTGTATTTTCATCGATTTTTAGCTAAAGTTGATAAAAAACTGCCCGCGTGAGTTTCCCTAATGTCTCAAGTAGCCCCAATTATAAATTGAAAAGAATTTTTATTGTTTAATTAAATATGTCAATAGTACATTAAACTACTAACTATAAATGAGTATTAAGTAGTTAAGTCCATAGGAAAATGATCTTGCGTACTAACACATTCAAAGCATTCAAAATCTCGATCAAGTCATCATTCCTAAATTATCCATGTATTTTGTAATTTATCATTTGCGCATATCCTTCACATTCACTCTTTGGTCAGAAAAACTAACTAAAAGATACGCTTCCAGCTAAAACTCGGAGTTTACAATCCACATGTGCCAATTGAGAAATGCAGTCGCTGATGGGAGCGATGGAACACTGAATAGGATAAAAATACTTATGTAAAGAGTTTAAAGAAATTGTCCATGTACATGTGTACTTTATAATTTTTTTTGTATCAATCTTATTCATTTTTTCATTTTGTTATCTATACAAAAAGCGGAAGATTTGAAAACTATTTAAGTAATATGACCCCTCTTCCTCTCCTCTTCGAAAATGTTGGTTTCATTCGGATGGATAAAAATTAGATCAGTTCCAACAAAAAAAGTTAAATAAATGCCATGAATTGAGTAATTTAGTTGGCGGAGCATCGTCCTTGGTTCTGGAGACACCATTCTGGCTGAAGACGATCGGCATTAATACCACGCTTCACAAGACGCTCACGATGATGGATGAGACGGTCAGCGGCGTCCCTCCAGGATGAGAAGGGATTAGCCCAGAGACGTTCTGCGAGAGCGGCACCTCTAGGCCAGACTTTAGCTTCGAGACCCATCTCATCAACCTGCTCAGACCAGAGAGATGCTTCACCACCGATGATTTGCCCTGGTTGGAGGTCAATCTCTTCGGTGGTATTAAGTTGAGCAATGACACGGAGGGGATTGTTGTCGTAGACACGTTGCCAAGTCTTGTATCCACCGCATGATCCACGTCCTTCTCCCATCTAAAAATCCAACAAAATAAAAAACTGAAAATCTTGAACAAGTAGTATGATATTCTTAGCGCACTTGAATACACTTACCCAGTCTCCAAAACCACAATCGAATTGCCAAGAATCCCTATTTGCAAAAATGACACGATATCCCTTATCCAAAATGGCGGCGAGCGATCTGTCCCTTCCACTGTTACGGAAAGTTACAATGTATCTTTCTGGATCCAAGATGTTTTCAATGTTTTCTTGAACAAGAAGGTTTGAAGCCCAGACGATGGGTGTGAGTTCAGTGCCTCTGGCAGCACGGACAAGTTCGACGTACGCACGTCTTTGGAATGTAGCCCAGAGTTGAAGGAACTCTCGCTCTGTCCTGTTACGTCGTTGCGCGCCCAAGAAGTCGGTGATCTCCTTGCTACTGTTCCAGCAGTTGAAGTTGACGTCATCACCACCCATATGGAACGCATCAGTGTCAAAAACACCCAACAGATCTCTGTATAATTTTCCGAGTACGAGATAGGTCTGTTCATTGACGGGATTGAGTTGTCCACATGGAGGCTCGCTACAGAATTGATTCCAGGGCTCGGCATTCACACAGACAGCCATTGGACCTCCGGAAGTAACAGAGACTGGGGCAGGTTGAATCGTATTTGGTCCGGGTTGCACAGCGTTGCTGCGCTCAAGGCCTTGCCATCCTCCGGAAATGTGGGATGGAGCATCAAGCTCAGGAATGACACGGACTCCCCTAAAAAAAATGATGATATCATTAATAATTAGTAAATTTCAATTAGCTTTTCTAAATTTAAACTGTCTATTTCTTTTGTAATTTACCTAATTCTTCCGTATTCGACGAATTCCTTAATTTCTTCGGGGAAGTAGATCTTGTCTGGAGTGTATGCACCGTACAATGTAAGTTGAGGCACACGTTGAGAGTAAAATGGGAAAGAGTGAGAATCGGTAATGTGCCAGTGGAGGGTGTTCAGTTTGTTGTAACTCATGCCATCAATAAGCTTCTTCATGGCCTTGAGGGAAACAAAGTTCCTGGAGGTGTCGAGCATAACGCCCCTGTAGGCAAATAAGGGTCGGTCAATAACTGCTCCAGCGGAAACGATCTGAACAGTATCTCTCTGCTCATCATAGGCAATAAGCTGGCTCAAAGTTTCCAAACCGTGACGGGCACCAAAGAAGGTGTCACCTCGTACTTCAGCAGTCACGACATTTCCTTGAGTCTCAATATCAATCCTGTAACCTTCAGAGGTCTCTAGAGTAAGACGCTCCTCTGGATCATCAACGACAACCTAAAGCGTGTAGATAAAAATTAGCATAATTTATGCATATTTTATGCCGAGGTGAATGGAACTTGTTGTAAAGGTGAAATGATGCATATACCTGAACTTGAACAACAGTTCCTTCAATGACGTTGTCATACTGCTTATCGAACGGGTTCTTGCCTCCATCATTAAAGTTCGGGTGCATACGTAGGATATTACCCTGGAAATCTTGGACCACTCTGTTAAGCAACTCTCGGATTCTGTCTGTGGGTGCGGTGACTGGAAGAATTCTCAAGTTTTGAGGCTTGAATGGTACGACAACTCGACTTAACTCCACATCGCCTATCAACGAAAAAAATCATGCATAAATTTTCCACTTTAATGAGCTCGCTGGGACTAGAAAAATGTTCAACTTTCTCGTATTTTTTCCAGGAGGTTTTCTTTTAAAGTTTCAATGACTTTTGTCTAATCTCGTATCAGCTAGCGCAAAAAAATATTATCCAGATGCTCATACAATTCGAAAGCAACTTTTAAAAAGATTTTTCATTTGGCAAAGTCGAAAGGGAGGAAGGAGAAGAAAAAACAGGTATTTTAGTTGATTCTTGATCCTGGTCTTAATAGGTTGCTAGTGTAGATTGCGTAGCTTGGACGGGGAGGAATCTACTTGAAAATGTTGAATGCTAAAAACTACCTGTCTTCACTAGCCACTGCTTCAGCTTTGACTTAACGCTTTTCTAACTTACTCGATGCAAGAAAGTGAGGGCATTGACTTTGTTAAAGAGTAGTTGAGAAGCCACAGACTAGGCAAACGAGAGGAAAAAGGTGAAACATGTTCCAGTCACTTGCTCTCACTCAAACACGCTTACTTTTACCCTATCGTTAATCACCCCTTTTCATACTCATTTATCTCATCTCTTGTCAGCTTTCAAGATTATGAATTTTCGCTACTGTTTCTAACAAAATCAGACTTCATAAGACAATGATCTTTGCTGTTTTTCTTAAGAAAATGTTACTTGAACGGGAATATAAGTTAAATTAAAGATTTGGATACCTCGCCTAGTCTCAGGGTCTTAGCATCTTTTAGAAGGTCACGGATCATTTTACGGGAGATATTTTAAAATCTAACGCGAAATACTTATGTTCTTTTTCGTACCGGTAGGTCTAGGCCAGATAGCACGGAATCGTCCACATCTCAACCGACAAGTATCCAGGGATTGAATTACTGTAGAGTCTGATCTCAGCTTCTTCACACAGGTTCCGTTTTTACAGACATACGTCCAGGGAGATGGCATACTAAATTCCAGGACCAAAATTAAAGGTTAATTATCTCCCTCTAAATCTTTTCTTTTATTTAAATTTTACAGATTTTTTTTTTGGTAAACTCACCGGAAATAGGATTGAGCATTAGACTCTGTTGGAAGGTATAGTATCGCGAAAGCGGCCACGGTGGCGCACAAAATAACTAACTTTAATTTATCCATGTTAATTAAAAATACTAGGAATTTGTTAACTACCCTAATGAAATTAACTAAAGCCCTTCTCCAGATCCCGAAGAAGGGAAAAAGTGAAAAATTATTCCTTCTGTAGTAAACCTCACTATTGTTCTCTTGTTGTCTCTCCTCCTGAACGGGTTATGCACTCCGAACCACGGATTCCTTAATACTGACTGACTCCGGTCTCCGGTAGTTGAGAAACCTGAAGTTTAAAGCCAAAATAAAATGTAAAAAAATGTTTGAGCCAAGCCACATAAAAAAACTTGACCGGACTTTTTCCCCTTTTCTACGGACTTCTTCTTCATCCATCCGTTCATAGACTTGTTAAGGATAGGATCATCATCTCATGATAATACATAGTCATGGAGGAGGTCATTATACACTATTTAAAATAAAAATTGTACATTTTGTATTACACAGGGCATATCGGCATACACAATATAATGGTGTTGGTCTACAGGTATTTAATTGCAATACCTGGTTTTTCTTTTCATTTTTGTTGTTGTTCTTGCCATCTTGAATCTTGCCCTTTGGCTTCAGCTTGGGCCAGGAGCATTAGGCACAAACCGCCGAAGTTTTATCCGATTTTTTTTCATTTTAGCACTTCTTTTTCTTGCAACTTGCAATGAAAAGTATTCATTTTATCATCTCAACATCTCCATTTACCCGAGATATTCTCGACACGTTTTTTTCTCAAAACTCATTATATTCCGCAAAGCGTAAGCTTATATCACATTGTATCATGAATTTCAAGAAAAAGTGGAAATAAATAACGATTTTCTTAAACAACTTCTCTCCTGGCTGTATAATTCCCTAATTTCACTTTCGCTTTTTTCCTCCTCGGTGAGTGGATACCTACCCAATTTGTTTCGCATTGTTTGTATGCACCTTGACCAAAGAATCAAGAATCATTTTGGGGTTGATGATGATGAGCTTTCTCATCACCTCGATATTGTTTATGCTCGCTTCCAGTTCAGTCAGTTCACTTAAATAATACGAGCCACTTGAGAGATCAGACATGACAAAGAAATTCTGCAAACAGGGTATACAACGATGTAATGACCGGATCACCAAAAAAATGTAAACTTCTTCAATCGAAATAGGCATGGAGTTTGGGGTTGCTCACCATATCGTAATCATAACACAATCAGACCAACTTGACTGATTCATTTTTATGCTTTATTTTTTTCTTTCTTTTAAATTCGGATACTTCTTTTTGAGGCAAAAGGAATCCTGTTTTTCTCCATTTTAATCTTTTGGCATAATGCTACTGACCTGAGTTTTTTTCTTCTAGGATTAAATTGTAGTGATCAAATCAACAGACGTGTGTTCTATAAACTCTTCAATGAAGACAAAACGAGTGGAGGTTAATTTTCGGTTAATGACTGTTATTCATAACTTTCCATGCGTTTTACAAAAACTAATCATTACCGCAGGAACTGAGCGAATAAAGACGTAGACTATAAAATTATAGCTGTATTGAAGATGCGGGCAATGAGTTGAACATATCATTAATATTTATTAAGTGTGAATAAAAAATTAGCATTTTATTTCAAACATTGTTTCAATTGTACATTTCACATAGCTCGTTTATTTTATCCGATGACAAGAGTTTGTTTTCTAGTCCTGGATAAATTAATGAACTGCATGAGTGCATGGTAAGCAGTTGGAAACTGGTATGGTGGACATGTCGTGGTGACAGGCTTTTGCTTCAATGTCAAAGTATAAACTCGCTAACAGGTCTGTTGCTGGACTAGATGCTTTAATGAGGACCAGTATCTCGAGACAATTAATCTTAATTCGGAGAACAAGAAAGTGATAATGTATTCGTTTTTCGCATTGGCCAACGACCTGTTACTCCTGCTCTTGCCAGAACAGAACATATGAAAAAACTAAACCCGATCCGAAACATTTTCTTCACAGTTTGCTCTGTAGGTATGGCAGACAGTAACGTTTCTGTATTTCTACTTGAAGAGAAATGGATAATGAGAATGTGATAGTACCTACTTGTATCATGTATTTGTTGCTGGTTCTTAGTCCTTACACGGAATTGAACAGGTAAAGAAATGGATCTAGTGGCAATAGTAATAACGATATCATTTAAAACACAAGCGATTCTGTTGTTATCAAAGACGAACAAGAGCCAGTTCAGTTGTTCACCCCGCAGGAACGGACAGTGACCCTTCCATAAGTATTCAAGGCAAGAATTCTAATTGCCACTGACTTCTGGCCGTGTGTATAAGTATAACTATAAAGTATCAAGCATAATTGCACTTTACTTCATGGTAGTGTTAAAGAGAGAGGAAACTTTTCATGTACCATTTTTCAATGAAAAGATGAGCAATTTACTGCGCCTAGCTCATGTTTTAATGTATTGATCGTGATTTAATCCAATATACGGTTTGATTACAACTTTCTTCACTTCCGAGCTCGATACGAAATTTCACTTGCTAAACTTCCTCATGCAATTATAAAGATTTTGGCTGGGTACATAAGTAGGTATCATGAGAAGCCACTTGTTGCAAACATAAACTGGTAATATTCTATTCTATTCCTCCATATCGCTGTAATATTTTGCATTAAATTAAGTCAAAAACTTATACATGTGGTATTTGTATAATTAGGCTGCTAGGATTATATTAAAATTGCAAGTGTACATACATTGAATTCCAGCTTGAAATCAAATTTAATTTGCAAGTTGCTCACAGCTTTGTTTCTTGTCTCGGGAGCAAAATCCCAATCATAATTAACGCTGTCTTCTTTCCTTCAGTTAAGAGTTTCAGGCATAACCTGATCGCAAAACATTTTGCATTTAACTTTATGGGAAAACTTGTAATTACAAGGTACATTTACAACTTCTTCAGATACTGGATTCAGTATAAATTGTTCAAATGTATAAAAATCATTTCACCCCATAAAACACATTTTTATATTAAACAAGGGATTTTCATTGAACATTTAGAATCTATTCTTAAGGTACTAGTCAGTATGCATCAGAAACCTGTAATCTTCACCAGCATCAACAATAACTTATTGGTTAAGATAAAGAATGGGATTTCTAGGATTACATAACATTCGTATTTCACATGGAGCTCAACCCATAGTCTACAAATCAAGAAGTCGTAATAGGCAACTAGATAAAAATTGTATTAGTTTGTATTTTGTATACATTCATGAACGATAAACTATGCAAACGGGAAAAAATCTGTGCACCATCAGCAAACAGCCAGAGCCAGACATGCTTCACAACAAAAAAAAATAGGAAATTATATGAAGCGTGTCACGCTCCATCTTTGCCTAATCTCTAATCTGTACTGCTTTCTGTCTCACGCCAGGGTACAGAAGAGCATCATCATCAACATGGCTCGTCATTAACTAACCATACAGATTAAACTGAAATCGCGATCATTTAGGCACCATCTTAAATCTTAGCGTTACCACACAAATCCAATGCGCCTTTCCTTTAAAAACTAAAAGGGTTTAGTTCATAAGACGATCATGATCTGAAAACGCCATTCACTACACGTACCATTTAAAAGTTTTACCTTTTGAACTCCACTCTGTGTTCTTTACGGTTTTCTAGTTGAAGGCTTGAGCATCAACACCTGGCTAGCCGTGAACAATAGAAGAATAAATTGGATAGTTTTTTTACAGTAGGAGAACGGAAAGTCACCACATTTCATTAGCCAAAGTGGTTGTCTGGTCATTTAGCCTTTGGCTGCAGGTCCGATCATATAGGTGCAATACTGTTTTTTAACAAGAAGCATATTGTACAACTATAAATGTAAACTTTGAGGAGTTTGTTTTTACCTCCAGTTTGTTTTAGTAAAGTGTAGGCTACAGAGTAGACAATAAGTCACAGTTAAGTAGAGAAGGAAACATGTCACCCAAAATATTACTCTGGAGTGCTACCGTACTCACTGTTCTGGCCAAAGCTAGGGCTGATATTGGATCTTTACCATCAGGAAAGTATGTCAAATAAACATAAATTCTACTTTTTAGTTTGGTTGCACTTGATCAGTTAAATTAATTTATTTTCTTTTTATTGTAAGCTATCTGCAAGATAATCCATGGACCTGGATTTGCAAAGATGAAACCTGTGTCAAGGTTAATAAAGATGACCTCGGTCCATCCGAAGATGGTAATCCACTAACTGTGTGCAAACTAAGTTGCGGCAAGTATGGATCGCTTCTACCCATTCCAACTGGAAAGGTAACTAATCCAGAATCACTACAATCTGAGCAGGAGCGACACAAAAAAAATAAATTCTATTATTGGATTAGGTTGAAATCGCAAAAGGATTCGTGAAGTTCTACCCGCCAAACCTTGAATTCGCCGCAGTAGAGAATCCAAACCCGAGGATACAAAATTTGACAACGGAAGCGGCAAAAATTTTCAGAAATTATCTACAGAGGGTATTGATAATTATTTTATTAAACCACGTCCATTTAACGGGGCTACATGAGATTGTATAAATTACTAAATTACTGAATTAATAAATTCCTAATTGGGTATAGATGCATCCAGACTTTACCAAGAAGGAAGGCGCACCATTTCCATCGGGCACCGAAATAGACCCTATTGCAAAAAACAACGTTGTGATCACACTTGCTATTGCACATCCCTACTCGAAAATTACGCTAAACACGGATGAAGGCTATGTACTCTCTATAGTGCGAGAAGAGGAAGAGGATGAAGTGAGATAAAAATTTACTTGTATTTACTAATCGTAAGCTAATTCAGAGCCATTAACTCATTAGGTTCGAGAAAATGAAAATTTTTGAACCGAATTAAATTTTAACCGTAAGGAATTGTTAAAACAACTTACAGCAAACCGTGACGGTTTCAATTCAAGCCAACACATATTTTGGGGCCAGGCATGGACTGGAGACGCTGAGCCAGCTAATTGCCTACAATGATGAAGATAATTGTCTACAGGTAAATACTACATTAGAATTATGTCACTGACATTATTACAAGTAGAACAATTTCGTAATTCACACACAATCCTATACCTGAGTTGAAGGAATTCACGATGCAATATAATATTTAGATAGTCGATGGTGCACTTATACAAGACAAGCCCGTGTTCAAATACCGAGGTGTTATCTTGGACACTTCGAGAAACTTCATCTCCATGAAATACCTTAAAAGGTTGATTGACGGGATGTCCTACAACAAGCTGAACATGTTCCATTGGCATATTACTGACACGCATTCCTTCCCATTTTATTCCAAGACTGTTCCTCTGGTATGATATTAAATTTCATTATATTTATCCATTAAGAAATCCTATGATTTCGACTTTCATTTGCTTCACTTTAGCTTACAAAGTATGGAGCGTACTCTCCTCGTCAGATTTACACTATAGAGGAAATGAAGGAATTAGTGGAATATGGTCGAATTAGAGGAGTTAAAATTGTTGCTGAGTTTGATGCTCCTGCTCACGTGGGTAATGGGTGGCAATGGGGTCCTAAAGAAGGCAAAGGAATTTTGGCAGTTTGTATAAACCAAGAGCCTTGGCAAACCTATTGTGTGGAACCGCCTTGTGGACAATTAAATCCTGTGAATGAGAATGTCTACGAAATCTTAGGAAAGTTGTATGGCGACATGCTCGAGATTTTCGATTCAGATTTGTTTCACATGGGAGGTGATGAGGTGAATGTGCCATGTTGGAATGATACTCTTGAGATTAGGCAGTATATGGAGAAGAATGGGAAGGGTCTGTCTCATGAGAGTTACATAGGCCTTTGGAACACTTTCCAGAAAAAAGGTACCAACAGAGCTATATTTTTATATTTTTTATCCAACATTTACTTGCTTTTGATATCGTTATTTATGTATGTATTTGTGCGTATTCTCTGAAGCGTTGGGAGTTCTCAAGGAAAAGAGCAAAAAGGTCTCCGGAGCTTCAGCCAACATCACTGCTATTCTCTGGACCTCTGATTTAGTTTCCGAGAAGCATCTCCTGGAATATGTTGACAAGTCTGAATACATTGTTCAAACCTGGACAACAGGTAAATTAGAAAAAGCTTTGCAATATTTGTAACATTTTAGGGCATACTAAGATGCACGATTTTCTCGCAGGGCAAGACACCCTGATTCCATTTATGCTGAATAATGGATATCGAGTAATCTTTTCAAACTACGACGCTTGGTATTTCGACTGCGGATATGGAGCTTGGGTTGGTGAAGGTCCTAATAACTGGTGCTCGCCGTACAAAGGTTGGCAGAAAGTTTACGATAACTCCCCTTTCCAAATCTATGCAAATGCTACGAGCACGGAAAAGGCTAATGAGGCCTTGAAGAAGGGTCTCTTGCTTGGAGGTGAAGCTGCAATGTGGAGTGAGCAAGTAGATGGTAGTGCTCTCGACACCAAAATTTTTCCTAGAGCCTCTGCCTTAGCAGAACGTCTCTGGTCTAACCCTTCCACCAATTGGTCAAATGCCGAAGTCAGAATGGTTCATAATAGGCAACGGTTTGTAGAAAGAGGTTCCCGCCCGGATAGACTTCAGCCGGAGTGGTGTCACCAGAATGAGAACTTGTGCTATCTCAATACGAATACATGAAGAACTGATGAGCTTTACTTATGACATTTTTTTTAAAGATATTGACAGGAAGTTGGATTGTTAAAAGTTATTGGGCAATGCAATGCAAAGATTATTTTATTTAATATATCTAACGCGCACTCACGCTTGTAGTTTTGTCTTTGTTAGAAAGGTAGACTATTTCAATTATCATTTACATATTTACATTGGAATTTAATTTATTTGCCGTTTTTTATGAAATGATTGTAGTAAAATAATAATTATTTTTGTTTCTGAACGAACGCAACAACTTTTGGATTTTTATTAATGTTAAATGGTTTATTTTTAATTTTATTTGTTCTTTGAAGCGATCAGACTTGAGTCGGTAGACGTACTGGCATCCTTTCTCTTGACAAGACATCTTTCCGTAGAGTCTGCTATTCTTAGTCTACGTTTCCGTTTGAAAACATAGCACTCTCCAGTCATTACGTAGGGCACAAGGCCGCATGATATAAACCCGAGTATTTTGGTTAAATAAATTTTTAACCTTCGTCTCTTCTCTGCTTTTTTTGCTGTCCTACGTCTGTGTTGTAACCTCGCAGTAGAATCATCGACACTTGGACATCTCATCACATCCTCTGATGCGGAAGTTGATGAAGGAGAATTAAAGGTTGAATTGGAATGTTCTTTCTTTTTGCGG
>JAANSQ010001637.1:0-14400 GCA_036850885.1 Lepidocyrtinus dapeste
ATAATTATTTTGTAGTGCAAAGTACTACGTTACCTAAATATACCCCGTTGGTTAGTTACGTAGACATACGTCTAGTAACTAGTGCAAAAGTTTCAACTTTGAAAAGCGCGCTGTCAAAGGCCGATAATTTACATATCTTTAGGGGGCTAATTATAATGACGAGAGAAACTGGCTGAAATTAAGTACGTAGTAAATTCATTAGACTCTAAACCGCAAACCCGCAAGTCAAACACATATTTGAACAAAAAAAATGTTGAATTATGCACCTTGTAAATAAGCTTGTTTGATTCTGAGTTGGCTTGTTGGCTTTATAGTTACCTGTATTAGCAGTTGTATGATTTACGCACTTGTTTGTATAAGGAATTCATAACCTGGGTCACAGTAGCCATCATTTTACTAGATATTTTGCAGAATTTGCTTTTACCGCTCACCACAAAATATTTAAAGTTCTAGGAATTTTTTTCCTTTGACTGTTCAGTGTTGATAAAGCCACGCAACATGCAAACTCATTGAAAGAAGAGCGTTTGTGGCAGCAAGTGTCTCCTAAATATGTATGTAATCGAGATCATTCATTGCTTCTGCACTCGCCTCCTTTCAAAAGCAGCATTTTGATATTTGCGTTTCGAAAGCCTTAAACCTGCTGATAAAAAAATATTTGAAAAGGGTTGCTGTTCTCCCTTGCACGGCCACCGCCGCTGGTCGTAAATTTTGCAGAGAAAAATTTGTGAGGGGTTATGATTCATGATATGAATAAACTAGTGGCTTCATATGAACATGTTTACATGACCATATCAAGAGAACAATATCCAATTTACATCTGCTTTATAAAAAGAAAGAATGAGAATTTAGCTTAGGAAATGCATGAGTCGTCATTTCTAGCGGCAGACACTAGACGACACAGAATACAAAAGATGATTGAATTTTTTTAGCACTAAAATTCTATTTTGTCAGTTGTACTAGCGGTTTTTAATCATTGAAATATTTTACGACTGTCATAAAAACGTTCATGTTATGAGACATATTGGAGAACGTAGAGTATAGGGGCTGTTGTCCCTTCTTTCTTCAGATGGATGGCAGTTTTGTGGGGTGCAATTCTGCCGTTGTGTGGCATAAAACTTTACAGTGGATGAATGGACAAGAAAAATCATATCTACATTATGTGGAATGGAATCAAATGACAATGCGATGCATGGGTGAACAAAAATCCTCTAGTTCCACTTTGCAGTTTTCATGTTGTTATGGCTTTGCGACTGGTTTCAAAGAAACAGGGGAAATATTTTGGAGAGGTAACTCGGCAAGGGTTGATTATTTAAAAGGAAGGGTTGGGCAAGGTTTTAGAATTCATTCGTAAATAATAAAAAGTTAGATGGACTTTTGACTCCCTCCCTTTTATTTTATTATTGTTGGTTTCTTCCTCCTGTTTAGTTACTCAAAGTAAAGTATGTTCGCGAGCATGACACATGAAAATTTTTGACACAACACCACATCAAAGTAGAGTCCCAAGTAGTAAAGTAAGCGAACGCAATTTCCACCTCAAATTTAGTGAGGATGGGTGTAAAGATAATGATATTGTGAGTAAGAAAGTGAATCATGTTGGACTCTCTATGATTTGCTCTTCATGGCCTTTCACTTTGTTTAAATTGCTCATGAAAGTGAAAATGAGTATGTTTCACCATCCCCTCAAAATAGCTGAAATGGTTTAGTTTAATATGAAACGGAAGCTTCATGTTTATTTCCCATAATTTCCAACTGAATGCATGGTCAAAATTATAATTATACTTTTTAAGACCGTTTTCCATATACATCCTGGTTGGGTTACGATTCATGAGCTTTAATTCGTGATGGCATGAAGAAAATGGTAACAAATATTAATTTGAGAAATTCATAAAAAATCATGCACACCGCCACAGAAAAAGGGAGTTTAAGCGAATGTTGTACAACTGACTTGATTGAGTCATCATCAGAATATAAAGGTCGTAAAATTAAGCTGACAGTAAAATGAAGATAGATCAGTTAGCCTAATTATGGATAAATGGAATATGGACTCCTCATTCCCTTAAGTTGGAAAGTAGGAAAATATTCCTAGCTGAATTCTTTAAGCATCAAATCTTTAAAGCAGGTAAATACTTTACCCTCTTATAAGGCCCATGAAGGGTATGCGGAAGTTATGTGGGTTCAGAAAAAGTACAAAAACAATTAAACACAACCCACACAGAATAATTTGCTTAGTTTAGGTATATTTTTTACTTTTATACCACCCGAAAATTCCTCATTAAGTATTTTACTTGACATGCAATGCAGCTAATATTTTATCAGCAAAAAATTTTTTTTCTGGCCCAAAGTTTATTTCAATTCATATTTCTTAAATCTGCCAGCTACTCTACTAAAGAGTACATATAACTAATTTTAAGTTTATTTGCCTTCCTTGTTGTTCGTTGGGCAGAGTAACTGAAAAATCATAAAGAATCGAATGGGCTTTGCTATCCCTAGTTATTAAGGAAGTATATGTACATATTTATAAAATGCTAACCGGACAAGGGAGGTAAGCGTGAGCTATTATTTTAATAAACTTTAAAAGCACATTAGTACAAAATCTGTCAATAAAAAGGAAAGTAGTCATGAAAAGAAAGCCAGCACGAAAAGTCTTTTAGCTTTTCTTTATGCTTTACGCCTACAATATTTTGACTCGAAATAAAAGCGATAGAGTGCACGCTTGCAAATACATATTTATGTGCACTTATGTATAAGTTCAAGATTAGATTGACGTGATGAATACTACAAGTATACAATAAATAATCTCCATCATAAAAGCATTTACTCTTCTTTCACCACACTTTTCATTAAACTTTTCCTTTGAAGAAAGAAAACTAAAAAACTGTTTTTTATTTACTTTGCTACTTAACATTCATTTATGTCAAGTTGAACCAATCTAAATGTTGTCCTTCTCTTTTCAACTAGTTTAATTATAATTAGAAAGCTGAACAAACAACAAAGTCAATTCTTGCTCTTTTACTCAATTGTTTTTATTACAGAGGAAGAAATTTCTGAGAAAAAAACAAAGGAATGTATTTGCCTGTTGAAAAATCTCATTAAATTTAAAAAATCTAAATGTTCTATCAAAGAAGCAAGCAATGCTTCCTGATTAAATTTGATGATTTGACGCCAGGCAACGACCATGTGCAGTGTGCGAATAAGAAAATATGTCTTGTCTGTCAGTTAAAGACCTCTGTAGCTATAAACCTGGAAATAACGTAACATCGCTTTCACCTGGCAGATGCATGAAGTTTCACTAATTAAACATGCACTTCAAACTGAATCGAAGGATTTACATTATTTAGGAAAACAAAAATTTTTTTTGTTTTTGTATCTAGATAACACTATGCTAGAAAGTAATAAATTTCGGATTTAATATAATAGTATAAAACCTCGTGATTGACGAGACGCCAGAAAATGTTCTCTAAGTAGCTTTTATTGCTATGAGATACCTCATTTCAACTCGTTACAGTAATGAATATGTATATTGTTGTTCTGTAGGTTTTTGTTATCTCACGGATTTTTTTTCATTAGAGAAGAGATGTCATGTCAAGTTTAGCATTCGAGGTTAGTAATTAAAATTAGCTTATTATTACAACTAAGTAGCTTTTATTGCTATGAGATACCTCATTTCAACTCGTTACTGTAATGAATATGTATATTGTTGTTCTGTAGATTTTTTTTTATCTCACGGATTTTTTTTCATTAGAGAAGATATGTCATGTCAAGTTTAGCATTCGAGGTTAGTAATTAAAATTAGCTTATTGTTACAAAACTGAATCACCGTGAATTCATCAACAAACCGTAGATTTAATTTGTATTCGTTTCACATTTTCCTTAATGAAAATAACCATGGCTATAAACTATTTCTCTGTAGCAAACTAAAACATAAAATAAAGAACTCTGCGTGTGTGAAGAAGGTGAAAGGTTTGCATGGCTAATACTCTCTTCAGATAGAGGATGAATGTTTTTATATTTTTGCTCCCGGGCAAAATTTTTGCATGCGACAACTGGTCCCCTAAACGCAGATATTATATGAATCATGCGTATTATATACAACAAAGGAGTTTTTTTTTGCGTCTAGCATGCTTCATGTTAACACGAATAAAGAAAATGTTTGGTATTGTTGTAGGTTGGAAGCAAATTTACCATCTCTGGTGCAAAAGCAAGGAAGCAAAATGTAGAGAGGATGTAGGTAACTTTCAGAATAAATTATTTTGTGAGACATGCAAGTTCCATTTATGATATATTGGTGCGAAATATTACCTTCACTTTAGCCTCAACCCCTGAATTTTGCATTGTACGTTTCTCAGGTCTTGCTCGCATGTAATAAATGCTATAAATAAAAAGTAAAAAGCATAAGGGATTCTAGCTCAAAAAATTTATTCCAATTGCAGTGCATTCAATTTACGGAGCAGAATTTCATCGTTAAGTTATGAAAAAATGTAATTATTTGTTGTTTCTTATTATATAATTTTTGTTTATACCTTCCAATTGACCTTGGAAGACCTACATAGCCTAATTAAAAGCCTTCAAAAACTGTGTTGGCGTGAGGTATCATGTACATTTGAATTTTTATACCCGTTCTACTGATTTGCAAGCTAAACAATGTAGGCGTACGCACGTAATTTTTTTTTACAATATCATTAACATTAAGATTAAGCCCATATTACTCCGGAGGATTTTTTCAGAATTATCAGAAAGGTCTTAAAACATCTCAATAAAATGTCACGACAAAAACAAGGCTGAAGTAACCATTAATTCTGCGTTTGTATCCATTTCCCTAAATAATGGCTATTTTAATTGAATTTTGGTAGAAATTACAAACACGTTATATTGCAATATAAATTTTTCTTCTACCGTTGTAGAAGTATGTATCTACATACTTGCAAAAAGCTAAGATTTGTTCATCTCAAAACTAAAAGTTTGCTGCCAATATATACGCCTAACCAGCATTTAAAATTTATGCTTATGTCCAAATTAATTTTCATAAAACGAAGGTAGAAATTCAATTAAAGTTACATATTTTATGGTAATATCAAACTAAAGCCCCTTATCTTCTGCGGTTTCATAAAAAACTACGTTAGACATTCTAATGTAACTGCAAAGGAATGCATAAATTAAATTTAATATTGTGCAGGTATTCGTCAAATTTTAGGTCAAAAGGAAATTGCAATAAGGGGAGTATAGTTTCCACGTATTTACAAATCATTGATTTTTTCACGATAGCATATAATTTCAATTTCGCATTCCTTGCTGTTACAAAATTTAAAAACAAATCATCCTGGTCTGTAGTTGCAATAATGGCCTGCCAATACATTTGGTTCTTTCGTAAAGTTTAATCCATTTTTTTTTATCTTCATGCAGGTAGAGTTACCCGACATTGACACACTTCGAATACTATGTAGTACGGCATGCCTTAAAACTCTTTCTTCTAACCGTTTCGTGTAATGTGGGGAAAACGCAAAGATAAACCGCTATAAAACGTTAAGTTTATATTTTTGGAAAAGTGTACCAAATAGTAATCACCTGTAATAAAATTGAGAAACCCTGTGACTGACCAGACAGAGCTCATATACTTATACAAGCAAATTTGATATACTTTTGCACTTTTGAGTATTTAAATTTTTAAAGTTAAGTAAAACCCATTCATTTCACTTATGAAGCAAGGTTATCCAATTTATTTCCTCGATACTATTTAAAAATTAGGTTTGAGAGGACCTCAAAAAACTCACAAGAGTATTTACAAGAGCAAGTACTTATCCCTTCCGTAAATTGTAAAGGTATCCATAACGATATGCTACATTTTACGGAGTAAAAAGAGAAACGGGAGAAGGATTTTCAGCAAAGTCTGTTATTCCGAGTTTCCCCAGTGCCAGAGTTCTTTCAGTATGAGACTCATGCATTTCCTATGGTTAGCAGTTAGCATACACCGACCAGAGCCGAAGTTGAAGTTCTCTTGCCTTCTCTCTGGCTTACAGGCAGCTTCAGCTGAGCTCAGTTAGTTCGTTTCTCAAGCCCGGTGGGGTTAGACGTGACTGTTTTGTTTCCATCAAAGTTTAATTGTCGACTTGTATGTGTGCCCGTACAATTCAAGACATCGCACTAAACGTCTAAAATATTTCCTAAAGGAAAGCATCCCATCTCAGAACAAAGTAAATCACTTGCTTTAACAAGTGCTTATAATCAAGCAGCAACGTTGGATTTTCCTTTTTGGCAAAAATGTGAATAAAAATGTTTTATTCGTGTCATGTCAGTGCAGAATTGAATCGGATGAAGAAACTCTAGAAGAAAACAGTTTCTTTGCGAATTTTTATCTGTCAAAGTATGCGTCATACCTAGTAAAATGTATGAGAAAAAGACTCGAAGCGCATTTGATTTCATTTTAATAGCTCATACCTAAAATTTTGCTTTTGTTAGTTCAGTTGGTAAGTGTAAAGTTTTCTTTTTTCGCATCTGGACATCAAGAACAGATGAGAAAGCTGTAAAATTTTGCAAGAGGTTTGGAAAAACTCTAAAAGAATACGTAATTTCTGGCTTTTTCAAAAGGAACAAGTTTTTTCAGAAATAAGGGGTTTTCATGAATCACTGCCACATCCAAACTTTTCGTCTGTGAAGTGAACACACCAACTGTTATAACTATACACTAGTAAAAGCGGAAACGGACATTTACTCATTCCCCCAGCCGTCCTCCTCATTTTATCCCAAGAAGATTCCGTATTATGTTGTTCTTTTTTGCACAAGCCAGTTCATGAATTTTTTTTGAGTGAGACAATGTAAATCTGGGTTCAACTTGCCTGTTTTATTCGGAAAAAAGTGATCTCGTACTTGAAGAAGAGTTACAAACGAGATGTTTCATATTTAATGTTATTACAACCACAAAAACAGAATATTACGGCGAGAGTAAAGTCTCATAAAAGAGAAAAGCGCGGTGGAAGTTTTTGACAACTCAAATCTATCAAAATGAATGCCTGTTTTTGCTCGTTTCGTACAGTTCATGACTACATAAAAAGGAGAATTTTAGAAAGAGTACTGTTTCAGGAAAAGTGAAAACGATTTGTTTCTTGCGTAGGAAAGTTGGCCAAAAAAACTCTAAAAATCAAAGCAGTTGGCTTTTCTATCTTCACTTTCGGAGAACAATTGTTCAATGGGAAATAGCCCAAAGTGTCCAACTGAGTTTTGTGTTGTTTCTCAATCCATCATCATCAGCCATACTATCTGTCAAGTTACATCACCGACTATCTCTATACTGTATAGTTTGTGTATGCTTACCGTCGTGCTGTGTCAAGTATTTTTTGGAGTGAATGTGTGCGTACATTTCACTCTCTGATGCAAATTAATGGACGCATTGTTTGACTGGTTGACTTAAAAAATTTAATAATGCCGAAATTCATAAGGCTTTTCGCATTCTCTAGTAAACACTAATGGAATTTCCGATTTTTCTCTAGCAAAATATTTAGCTCTTCTAAGGAAATTGGACAAGTTCAGCATTGAAATAACTCATAATTGTGGAGATCATAGTAATTAACCAGCCTTGTGAAAGGTAAAATTATTCTTATACCTAGTTACATTTGCATTATGTACAAAATATCCTATAAGAGCTTGAAAACTTTTCTTGTAGAGAGTTTTAGTCTTAGCTTCTGTAACAGTAGGAAAGGTATGGGGAGTTTTGCAACAGCTCAGCTAAGAAAGCTGCTGCAATATACTCAAATTGCAGTCATTTCTCATTTTGGTAGTACAATTGGAAACCCTACCGTTTTGTAGCAGTTCACTCTGCAAACAAAAAAGTCCAGTGACTATACTAAACTAAACCCTCTAAAAGATCGAGTTCCAGACAGTAGACTATATGTAGACCTTTACTTATGATATCTTTGGGCTATAACAAAATTCTTGAAAGTTCATACATATTTCGTACTTTGTTTGGCAGTAACATTGCTTAAGTTTCTTAAGCTTAAGGAAATGCATGCAAGAGATGGCTTCTACTGTGCATACTCACTTTAGTTCTTTCTTGAATACTCTGAAAACAGTGGAAATCAAAAATTCATAAAAATTTTTCCAGTAGGTAAAGATAAGGAATGTGATGTGGACTACCATAGAGAAACTTTTTCACTTGTAATTAGTATAAACTGATCTTGTTAAATTTTTCTTTTTGTGAATCTCTTAGTTTGTACAAGTCACATGCAGAGTTTAACAAATATAGTTGATTTCTTGGAATGCTTCATTGCAACGTGCTCGCAATATCTTGTGAGGAGAGCGTCGCCTAGGAAAAATTTACAGTCGCTACATGCCTTCTAGCTCTCCAGGACAATGTGAGAACATGGAAGAAGCAAGTAGAATGTCCAGAGACGCCATAGCAATCATTTTATTTTGTTTATTTTTTGCTTAGCATTGCTGAATAAAATAGGTAGACAGTGTACTAACTACCCGAAGGAACCGCTTTAGAATTTATAATGCATAAACAAAACCCATTTTTCGGAAATGGGTTGAGGTACCATAAGCCTCACTACAAAATAGATACAAGAAACGAACAACTCGTGGGCCTTTTCATCTTGCAAGAGCATTTAAAAGTGTTATATCAACGTAATTGCATCTTTTCTATTCATAAAAACAAGTGTTTTCTCTTTCTTTCTAACATCCACCACTTGAACATTTTTTTGAATTCTAGTCAGTCTGGAGTCATATAGTAGGAGCAGTACCTATTTGATACTCTCTTGCTTTGTAGTTACACTGTGTAATCATTGCCATGCTGTCACCAACAAACGACCGCTTATGAATTAAAAACGCTTGAATTAATGAGAGAAAATTTGCTCACAAGGACAACTGCTACTATAATGCGTTTTTACTTGACTATTCCTTCCTCCATCTTAACAAAAATCTTTCATGTATCCAGTTCACCTTCTGAAAGTCTTGGCCATGACTTGCTTACTTTGTATTTCAGTTTCAATTTCTGTTTTTGTAGGTCGAGTTTAATTGTTTTTTAAATTTTGTTTCAAGACATAGAGCCTCAGTGGCACAAGGGAAAACTAAAGTGCTACATAGTTAGGTTCGAAATCCTTGTCCTTCAGGTAAATATGGAGAATTCTGAATGGTTGGTAAATGAGGTATTTTCGTTGAAAAACGTCTGCAGATTATTTATCTAGACGTTAGGTAAAAGTTATATGCGTCTTGTGTGGGGTAGCGTAAAAGTATTACAAAATGTTCGACTTAGTGATGTAAGTAAAACTAATAACTACCGTAATTAAAATAATCATCATATCTTACCTGTCATAGGGGTAGCGTAAAAGTATTACAAAATGTTCGACTTAGTGATGTGAGTACAACTAATAACTACCGTAATTAAAATAATCATCATATCTTACCTGTCTGTCATATTATAACTTTGTTTTGAAGAGCATCATCATCATCAAAATTTCAGCGAGGAACGACTCTGAGAGGATATTATGTTATTATTTTGTCCGTAGTACAAGTAGTTTAGATATTCATTTTACATTAATAATTTCTAGAACACTCTAAGTACATACTTACGTTAGGCTAGTTTCCACATAGATAACGTTCACCTATAACACTTTTGGGCTGATAAACACTAAAGTTACAAAACATGATTAAATGAATGCTCCTCATCATCATCAGTCTTTTTATAATCATAATGGTAATATTCTGTCGTGTAATGCGGCATTAGTTTAGATTTTTTTGCCAAAAAAAACTGATGCTGAAGAAAGAGGTTTATGATAATGAGCGTGGAGAGGAGAGCATGACAACAGTAATTTGCTTTTTTGCTCTTACTAACGTGCTACTACCAGAGCTCTACATGGTAACGCCATAATCACCAGGAAAAAAAACACAATCATGAATCACCTTTTCCTACCTCTACATCCTTTAGTGTACAGTATTACTTAATATTATACAATTCAAAATAATTATCCTCTTAACGACATTATCTCAAAGTGCATTTCATCATAGACTCATGGAGGCATCATACAGAATGTTTTATGTTGCGATGAGTCGTAAAATAAGCAAAATATTTAGTCTAGTGGGACACGAAAGTACCTAAATATTTCGCATCCTTCATAAAATTCTGAAACAATATTGAGTCAAAACAAGCTCATCATCATCACTTTTCATCCGCCTTTTTACACTTTTCCATAGGGTTCACCATAAATTAATGTTCCTCATTGGCTTCATTATTTTTTGCTTACCAGCTCTTCCCACCTGGAACTCAGGTAGACAATATCCAACTAAATAGGACTGCCGAACTCTTATAACTGAAATAAGTCTGCAATCATGCGACATTTATTGTATCTTTGCGAAAAAATAAAATTCTGGAAGACGCACGAATCAAACTTTATTCTTCAAAGGACACGAGGAATCCAATTTTCCTTCGTACAATAAAACTATTTTTTCTGGGGATTACAATAAAAGCATAACGTTCAGCAACTTTAAGAAGAAATAATTTGTTTTTGTTTTCGCATCATCAATTATTACAACCTTTGCTTTGCCTTGACTTTGACAAGGGGTTTACCTGGTATAAACTAGCAAGATCGTTTATGTTTTTTGTTTTCCTCTCACACGGAATCATCATATCATCAATAACAATTAGAGACAGCGAAGAAGTCTACACACTAGAACGTTTTCTGTAAATCCACGCATCCACGCCAAGTGTCTTCTTTTTTTATCACTGTTCATCATTCTTCATTTCTTTCTTATGGTATGTTTCACAAAATGCAATAATCAAATAATTCATGTTTTATCCACACCATTGCACTCATCATTTGAAAGGAAATTTATTACCTCTTGTAAGAAACGCTGGCCTACTGTGATTACACAGCGAAATACTACGGGATCCAGTTGAAAAACAAGATAATTCATAATTCATTCTATAACCATAATTCCTTATTTCAGCAGGGTTAGCTGTTGATACGATATATAAACCTATCTTTTGTTTTGTTTTGCAAAGCCTAGATTAAACCTTTTCATCTCAAAAAAACTCATTAAAGTAGACAAAGCAGAAAGGTTAAATGTGCAAAATTATGTCAAGTTTCATTCTCAAGCTTTGGTCATTTTAAAGTTTTTAATAAGCAACACTTTTGCGATGGTGCATAGAACCAAAAACTGTACGTTTCAGTTGCTTACACTCTCTCTAAAAATGATACATGAGCATAGTTTTTGTAGTAACGGGATCCACATAGTGTCCCCAGAGATCAAATATTTTCAGTAACAAGTTTGGTCTGTTTCATCCACTATAAACTCTTCTTTTTATTGCGTAAGACGTTTGTAGACATTGTAGAGAAAATGAAAAACGCTTTGTATTTCTTGGTCCAACAGCATCATACTCTATGGGTTTTATGTGCTGAAACTCTTCAAAAGAAGTTAGTGTTTAAAAAGGTTGGGCTAAATGACAAGTAAATAAGATGGTATGCCTCTCCAGTTGAGTTTGTACACGTTATTTTCCGCAACTTTCACGAGATAGTAAAACACAACAAACTATAGCATTTAATTCAGGCTCATAATTTTCGACGCTCAATATATCTTGTGACTTCCTCTACGTTGCTTACTTTTGTTCTTAGCACAATAACATTAAATTTATTTGTAGGAAGAAGTGGAACGGAACAAGTACGAAAAAAGGAGGGTAGCGCACGCACTACCAGAGGACAAGCGACACATAAAGCTACTTCGAAGTGGCAAACTTTTTTCCTTGTCCTTACCTCATAATTCATCCATCATCAGTTAACAAACACTTAAAGCTCCTTACATTTCTGAATGTGGCTGGTCTTTTAAGAAAATGAATGCATAACAAGGCAGGGAAAACGGGGGGAAAAAGTTGCAAACAAGAAATAATACGTGCAAGGTGGGTACCGCGATGACGATGATGATTTTATGCCATGCAATTCTTATAAAAGTTGCTCACACGTGGTTTATTCGCATCCTAAATTTTACCACGCATTGAAACCGAAACCAAAAGTTTGAACATGTATGCGAATAAGTTTAACAGGTGAAGAAGCTAACGTTTTTTCCAGGAACATGACAGGCATTTATTTATTTGCCTGTTTACTCCTTCCAACTTATGGAAAGGGCCCAGAGGAGCTTAAACTCGCGTGAAATACGGAACAAGTCAATAGATTTTTACACTTGACTAAACAAAAACTTGCAAAGTTACATGCCTAGCTAGTTAAAGTCAATATAAGCGCTTTTGACAGATTATTATAAAAAACGTGATACATGCCTTAGCAGCTATAAGGAAATGCAATAAGCTACCAAATATTGAATCTTTTCGAGAAAATGTTAGATTCAGTTAGATTTATGACAAGGGAATATGCTGAACCGAGTAGGGCTTCTTTCTCTAGCAATATTCTCCAATTCAGAAAAAGTTTATCACAAACAGTATCAAGTTTTATACTGAGCCCTATAATCATCGCATTTTAAACGGTTTACCTTATCATATCCAGAAACCTCAAACTAGTCAAACTACTTGTTACGTAAATAAAACTGTGAAACTTATACTAGAAATAAATACAACCAGGCAAACTTTTTCCTGGAAAGGAGGATGGAGGATGGAAGCGGATTTGAAAAAAGTTTTTCGTACAAAGTCCTTTGTTTCTCTAGCTTCCCTCCTTTTTAAGAAGAAATCTACCTTTAATAAAGTTTCGAATGAAAAAAGAGAGCCACAGTAGATATTACTTTCGTTTGTATCGCTGATTTCCTATAACTCCATGTTTTTGTATACTGCTTCCTTTGACAGGAGTAAAGTTGCAAACAAGCAAAACAGGATTTACAATTTTGTTGCCACAATTTCTTGAAACTTGTAAAAGATACTGGTCTTGCTTCTGAAAGGAATGTTTACGTGTGAATATTTTTTGTGTAAGGTAACAAGCCATGTTTTCATTTCCAAAGTTTTGCGTAGGAGGGGAGTGTTTTTAAAAAGGACTTTTTTTGTTTGAGGAAAGTGCTACTGCTACTGCAAGAGAGAACTTTTGTCGCAATCAACTTTAACTTTCTTACTCTCCCTACACTTTTTATCCGACTTATTCTTCCCAGAATCGGATTGTGGTTTTTGGGAATCTGAAAAGAAAGATAGAAACTTGCCGTACATGAAAATATATTCCCAAAGCCTGATATATTTTGAATCTTAGGTTCAATCCTACAAAGATGGATCAACTTGAAGAGAAAAAAAATATCTACGCGACAATAATATTTTTTCTGATTCTTGAGACTGCAAGCTGGAATTGCTACTAGTGGTGTGGTCTGTAAATCAGAGATAATATTGAGAAAGAGGTTAAGCAAGTTCCAGGAGTAGTACTATCCTCATCTTCATCACATGATCTATATTTTTTAGTGAAGGAAAGTGACTGACTGACTTTTTTTCAGTGTGACTCTGTTGAAGAAGTGGAATATTACGAAACGGGATTTACTCAATCTTCACAAAAGATTCATATTCAGGAAATGTGCTGTTGGCTTTCGCGTGCAGATGTATAATCTTTTGACCAAGTACCTATCGTTTTTATACACCAATTTTTTATCTCTCTTTTTCTCTGACAGTTCAGAGAAAAGGAAAGAAAAGCTAAGGGGAAAGGAATAAATCACATAATTTTTTACTCAAGCCGACCAAACAGTCCCAAGTGGTTTTTAGTTATCTATCTTCTCCTTTTTTTCCTTCTCTACAAAAAAAAATACTAGTCTTCTTGAAAAATTTCGTCTACAATGTCCAAAACTAAACTAAAGCAATGGAAAAGTAAGTTACCTTCAGGGAAATTGTAAAAATGTAACTGGTTCTGAGTTTCCAGCGACAATGTTTTTCTCTGGGATAAATATCAAGCCACATCTTTAAAAATAGCGAGAGAGAGAAAAAAATAAAATGGTTTGGGACAGAAAAAGTCCAGTGGAGTGATGTACTATTCATGTGCGTTGAGACTATTTATAAGGTCATATGGCAATATACCTAGTGCATAGTACCCTAGCAAAAAACACGATGGTGATGGACAGGGAGCAATACAAAAAAATTAGATTAGACACGTCATGCCTTCTTTCTCTTTTTCCTTTTAAAAGTATCCAACTGTGCTGACACGAGGTTATATTTACTACAAGCTATGTGGCTGACCTGAGTGCTGTTGCGGATCGTAGAAAAAAATTAAATGCAAGAGTGAAAAGGAAGCCATAACTATTTGTCCTCGACAGTATTGTGAGCACGCTCAACTTGCAAAGAAGAAATGTATTACTTACTGGCTCACGGTTATTTTTCTTCCAAGAGGAAAGTAAATAACTGAGCTAGGTTCTATTCTTCTCGGTTTCACCCTCTAATTGGTCATGACAGGATCAAGCACCACGTGAAATTTTACAGGAAAAAAATCAGAAATACGTTATATACAATTTTTC
>JAANSQ010001638.1:0-14388 GCA_036850885.1 Lepidocyrtinus dapeste
ATCCAAAAACTTCACGTTCACTCCAAGTGCAGTAAATCAAAAGATTTATTCTTTCATTGGTTTCGTCTACATAATTTATACTAATCATTTCCTAAAATAAAAATATTTACATGAATGCCATTTTGATTTACTCATGATGAAAAAGAAAGTAATTTTTAAAGTTTCAGACATCGTTCCATCCATCTAATATTACCAAAGTCGTATTAAAAATGTCTTAGCTGTTATAGTAATTAGTTTGTTGCTCCTTCCAATTACAATTAATATTTTCTTTGATGTAATATACAGTCTATATAAGTACTATTATATTCTATTATGATTTTGCATTACAATACAACTGTAACAAATACAATTTCAAAGTTGGCAAACGTCCAAACATCAATGTTTTTAATCTTTTACAGCCCAAAATGTACTTATTTATATGAAAATTTTGCTTTCTTTGAAAATGAATAAATGGCAGAGGGTAACTCTACACGCTCAACTAACTCTTTTTACTTTGGTACTGAGTATAAGTCAGTTGCATAAATAATAACCAAACCGTTACTACAAGATAAAAAACTGTAATAAAGTCTCTACTTTTAGAAATAAAATCTCGTTTCTGCTCCCAAAAATAGTTTTAACGGGGGATGCTAAGATGAATTTCCGTAGGCGGAAAGGCTTTTCCGATTTCCGAATACACATCACCATGTCATGGCGTGTGACTAAAAGTTGACGTTTATTTTTTACGCACACGCCTTTTGCTAATCTTCTTTGTGACGAAAATTAAGATAAACTCGTGAACGTAATTGACAAAAAAGGCGAGTACGAGGAGCATCTAAGCTTATTAGTAAAAATTCAACGTGGCGCTTGCAGACATTTAGTTTAATATGTGCATTTATGTATATTGGGGCAAGATTCGTCATTTACTCTAAATCTTAGACCATATTATTCGTAAAACGTTACTGCCAAACAAAAACCATCTCTTTTAAGTTCATATTTAAAAAAAATGTCATAGCTGTTTGGCTGCATGGGCTTACAACATTCCATGCAAGTTGGATACCCATACATAAATTTCCAGAGCACGCATAGGTTATATAACTAGCGCTTCAAATAGTAGCACCTGATAGAAAACAGGTAAACCTACCACACGTGACTAGCAATTTACAGAAAATACCTTCTGTAATTAAAATTATTATCGTAGTAGAATAATTGTATTTTAAAGCGGTCTCTGACAAATATTGAACTTTCGGGATTAAAAGCATGATATTTTTTTTGAAAGACATTGTTTCGTGCCAGTAATTGCAACCAAGTCAGATTTCATTTTGAGTTGGAGTTTCATTATATTGTATAGAAAGTATACGTGTCTAAAGCGTCTAGTATGGCCAATTTACATTAAAATGTATTGTTCTTAGTACCTAGACGAAATGAAAAGGCGCTGAAAGCAGGAAATTTTTTAATTTAACAAAGCGACAGCTACTTTTATTATACAACATTTATAACAGGTCTTTTGTGTAGATTCATGAAACAAGTTTAGTTTTTATACGACGTACTTTTAGAACTTTCACCCTAGGCACTAACTTTTTTTCACTTTTCTTTTTAAACGATTGCTACTCCATGTAGACATAAAAAATAAAAGTTTCTAATTTCTAGAGAAAATTTCAAAAAGATGTAGTCAAAACTTTTAAAACCGGTTTTTATACATCCCGTTCTAATAACTTTGTCAACGCTCCAAGTTTTATCCGCCAGCATGTTTCTAAAACGAAATGGAAAAGTTGAATGAATGGAGTTTAGGCGAAATCAGAATGTGAATAGTATGCATATAGAAATCTAAAACACTTATTCTCTCTTTTGATTTGAATGAAAATAAACTGTTAAAGTAAATGCATTTAATAAGCACTCCAAACTCGGCAGAACAGTCTTTCTAAGCGTTTGTACGAGACATGTTAATAAAACTGAGTATATTTTGAAAGATTTTTTTTCAGAAAACTACTTCCTACTTAACTCTCGTCTTGAGTCGTCCATCAGTTCATACCTCTGATCTGTATTAGAGCCCCGGAGCTAACAATTTTTCCACTTATGCACACAGTTAGGAAACACTTTATACCCTTTGGGTAAAAATCAAGATTATGTCAACATCGAGAGATTGTTTAATTCTTTAAAGAAATATTTGTCCATTCCTCCGCCTTTTTCTTATCGTTATTTTTTAATAGATGTAGGTAACCAGTAATTACGAGGCAATTTTTCACCGGAAAAATTGTGGCTTGTGCGATTTTCATGCGGAAGTACTTGAAATTCATTTTATGCTATATGCTCCTAAGCATGGTTAAAGAAAATGGATAAATTGTGCAAATAATTAACTCAAGCACTTTTAACAATTATCCATGTAAAAAAATTGTGGCTTGTGCGATTTTCATGCGGAAGTACTTGAAATTCATTTTATGCTACATGTTTTCTCTAAAAACCACAGTGCTCCCAAGCATAGTTAAAGAAAATGTATAAATTGTGCAAATAATTAACTCAAGCACTTTTAACAATTATCCATGTAAAAAATAAAAATAAATACAGTTTACAACCATTCCCAATTCGCTTACTTCAGTTTCCGCTAAAGCAAGAGTTTGTTAAGGTATGCTCTCTCAGATTATGTATGCGCATGAATCTACCGGATCCACATGGCAACAGCCATATTTTTATAATTTTTGTTTCAATTGTCTAAGTAAAAATCCATGTAAAAAATAAAAATAAATACAGTTTACAACCATTCCCAATTCGGCTTACTTCAGTTTCCACTAAAGCAATAGTGTTTGTTAAGTGATGCTCTCTCAGATTATGAATGTGCATGAATCTACCGGATCCACATGCCATATTTTTATAATTTTTGTTTCAATTGTCTAAGTAAATAGTAACAGAACCAAACTATGTCTATGTAGATATATGGAAAATGGAATACTTACCCTTGGGTTCCCAATTGCGTTAGCCGAATCATAAATGTAAAGCCGGTCTCCACACGCCATGCTAAAATCTTCGAAACGGATGAGGAATCGCTGAGAGACATATTCCGTGCTGAACGTAACAGTGCAATCTAAATTCTTGTCGTTTCGCGACTTTATCAACGCCCCATCCACTTTTCTATGCATCTGTGTCGGGAATTGGCCTTTGCACAGATTGGCTAGCTCATCTGTATGGGGGGAAAAAGTAGGCACATTGTCAGGGTCTGATTACAATATTCCCACGAAAAGCTCATTTTACAAGCTTTAATATTTTGACATGGTAGAAAATCCTAGAAGCTTAAGCTCATAAAAAAGCAAGCAACGCTAACTATAGCAAACTTCTCACAAGGGTAATATAGGCTAGCAAAAGCTCATTAATCGCCATATAATTAACATTCATTGTTTCCTTTTCCACCTTTTCCAGCTCTGATAAAGTTTACGCTGGCTGCCATCATGGCTATTGTAGATTATTATACTGGATAGGAACACAGATTGCAACGTTTATTTATTTTTTTTTGCGAGGTTAACGAGCTGTTTTGAGCTCATAAAAAATGAGATCATTAGTCCCCCTGCATGAAGCTTAGGGGCGGGAGAAAGCTAAAAGGTATAATAAACTTTATTTAATAAATGAGCCATAAAAGCAAGCGTAGTAAGTTAAATTTTTTATTCCATGTTAAAATGTTCATATTTCATTACATAACAACGCTATTTAGGCTAAAAACTATTCATTTAGAGTTTCAGAACAGAGAGAAACTTTTGAAAAGTCTTTTTGCCTAGAAGTACGCTAAGTAGTCAACTTTTGTCCCCTCCAACAACCAAGCTATATTTCAGAGGTATTGGAAAGTATAAAAAATGAGAATATTGTTGGTGACAGCTCACTAGCACCGAAACAAATAACTTTTACAGCTCTAAAGACACAAAAGAAAAAGATGCGAATAATGAAGCGCATAAAACGTTCGGAACAGATGGTCATTGAATTGCTTCTTTTCTGTTCGGAGGGTGGGTGAACATCCATACAAAATTGATGTGCATTGATGTGCACAGTTTCTACCGTCATGAGAAACTGAGATATATGGTAACAGACATTCAAAAAAGTATAGCATTCCACATTAAAGATTCCCGTTTTATGTGGAAATGTATCTTCCAAACACCTTGTCTCAAGTAATCTGTGACCAGTCTCAATCCAGTACAGATACGTAAGCCTCCATCGAACTGGACAAATTCCCTTTCGTTTCTATTCAATGTATATGTAGTTCATTTTTGTTCACGCTTCATGTTTAATAAGCCTATCCTGGTAGAAAGATTTACTGTGAAAGTGCTACTGGCTGTGTGACTATTAGTGAAAGTCCCTTGAAACACTGGAAATGGTTCTGCCGCTAGACAGAAAATGATTTAAAAGATTCATGCGGACAGTGCACTGCATTGAATGAGATTTCATTTCCTCTACAGAACTAAGGCAAGGACAGGGATTATGGAATATTGGAAAAAATCAGAAAGTGTATGACTGCAAATGGAGCGAGTGCCTAACTCCCAAGAATTGCCATCCAAGCATATTTCGTAATGTAAAAATACCCTGTCCAAGTTAGAACGGGTGGGCCATACATCATTGGAAGCTAAACCCATATGCCATAATTCTTTTACTTCAAAATTTTATTACCTTCGTTCTGGGTATTACCCTTGCCTTTTCTACAATGCCAGTGTTCCCAGTGAAATCATACACAAATGACCATCTCGGATATCCCCATGACACCAGGAAATCATATCAAATAACATACTGCACACCAATCATCTCCTATAATTTTGTACAGAGTTGTACATTAGACACATGAAAATTTTAAAACCTTTGCTCAATCCAGAGCATAGAAAGTCAAGAGTCATGCATTAATTTGACTTTCTTTATGTGGAACATGAACACATTTTTTTCCTTGTTTTCCAAGAGCATGTCTTTATAACTTTAAAAGTTTTTTTCATGAGCTACTCCAAAAAGTAGAACTAAGCTATTTGCTTTGTTGTCCTATCTTAGTTGGAACTTTCATCACATTAACATCAACTTTTTACGCTGCCTATTAGCTCTCCATTTTGAGTTGAAGCTAACTCTAGAAAAAGGATGGACTTTTAGACTGTCCAAACTAAACTCATTGGTTTTCTGCCTAAAACAAGGAAAACTATTTGGAGGCAGTGTTTTACCTAAAGACTATCCATCTGACTCAGCATAGTTCTTTTTTTTACCTAGTTCAGTCATGAAACCCGCTAAGGTAAAATAAAAAAATTCTCTGATGTTTCACAAAACGTTAAAATGGCAAAAGTTTTCCACCGTTGATAGTTCACCTTTCACTCTGTTCTCATTGATCAGCCAAAGACTTGAAGAAGATGAAGAGTAATATTTGCTCTTCTTTGTAGGAAAGCCTTTTCCTTTGTAATATTTTTACTTTCACTGGCTCAAGTGGTGAATCGGTTGGAGCTTTTTTCTTTCATACATAGATTCCTTTTTGGCCAAGCCATTTGCAGCTGGTAACTCCAATCACCAAGCTAAAAAATCGTATAGAAATTCGTAAAAAAATTGTGAACATCGATAAAAGGGGTAGCTAAAAATGCTTGCGTAAATCTTTACCATTTGAGAGTTATTCCCAGTTGCGCTTAGTCTACAAGCCAAGCCAAGTGAAGAAAGTAAAAATATATACTTTGTAATGCGTATACTTTAGAAGTTTTTCTTCACCTCGCATGTCCCTAAACTTGCCTCGTTTAAAAAAAGAAACGCTATTTTCTTATTTTTCTGCTGCAATAACCACGCACCACAGAGAAACCGACCAGCGTCAACAAAACATATAATTTTTCGGTAATAGCTATTACCGATGAACTCTTGCATGCTCCCTGGACTCTAGCCGCATATAAACTTGTTATGGGCTTCGAGCCGAAAAATCCTATCATTTTAGTCCGTAGAGTCAAGTAACACTAACACTTTTACTTTTCACTTGAACACGGGTTTGGCAACAGAAACGTCTAGTCTAGCTCCAGTGGAAAGTCAGGCTGGAGTAAAACCCAAGGCATGCTGTCATTAGTTCATGGACAAACAACGAGCATATCTCAATCTAACGTGAGAAAATTTACAAGGTGTTCATAATATACTGCGCATACATTATGAGAAAGTGTTGGAACAAGTTTTTTAAAGAAAGGAAAAACTGTTTTTATATTTGGAAAAGCTTTGCAGGTTCATGAGTAGAGGACACGTGCATGAGTATCCTATATATAATTGTCTCTGTCATCTTGAATGAATCTGTGTCGCGGTATCGTCAGCTAATCACTGCTTACTATACTGCGGTGAATTGAATCAAAGTAAGCAAGGTTGACGTGAAAAAGGTAATTAGCTAAACCCGCTTGGTCTAATGCATGGCGGTTGGGCTTTCAAATTGTGGTACTCGAGTTCGATACCAGGCCCGGGTTTTTTTCAATTTTTTTGCAGGAGTAGAAAGAAATTTGTTACTGAAGTTATGTGTTAGGCCCAGAGATTGTACCCGTCCTGGGACGGGCCTAAGCACTAGTTTNGGCTTGCAACAAAGTGAAAGGTTAAATATGTGAATGTAATAACTTTCTGTTGGGCTTTTTAAATTTTTTTTTCTTGGCAGGGTCTTAATGGTAGCTAAGCTCTAAAAAGCGTACAAGCCACCATCAACAGCAATGCGTAGAAAGCAGAAAGCCAAAAAGTTATATTTTAGAGGCAGTTGAAAGTAAAAAAAGAAATGAAAAGTTTAGCAAGTAATGACTAGTTTACGACCATACTCCTACATAAAAACAACAAAATCTGCCCAACACATTTTAAGAAGCAATCAATACCAGTTCCCTAGCACTGTAACTTGCAATCAGTGTATCTAGCTTTGTAAATTCTAGTCTTTTAGAAAAATACGCATAAATATACCACGTTCAACTACAACAGCCTTATAATCTACTTAGGTTATAAAAGCATAAAGCGGAAGAGTAGTAGTATTTTTCATCGATAAGTGCCTTATATGCGTATACTACCGGTTAATGAAAATTCTAGTCTTTTAGAAAAATACGCATAAATATGCCACGTTCAACTGCAACAGCCTTATAATCTTCTAGGTTATAAAAGCATAAAGCAGAAAAGTGGTAGTATTTTTCATCGATAAGTGCCTTATGTGCGTATACTACCGGTTAATGATTGGGGAGTAAAAGGAAAAGAAAATTCTATCCAATAAAAAAAAACGCAATATCGACTTGACTGTAGTTTTTCGTTTAATATATTTTAGAAAGAAATTAAAGCTAGAAATGTGATGATATTAAACTGGGAGGTTTTCTTAAGAGAATATTTTGTGTAATGTAGTACCTCTAAAGACAACCTTTCTAAAACTAGATACAAAGTTTATGCTCTTACCCTTATCGTTTAGGCTCATAAATAAGTCAACATACTAAATAGGAAATTAAAATTTGATTAGAGAAGCCTATTTCCAAAGTCTCAAGTCAAGGGTATTTGTTAATTTGCCTTAGGCAATTTTCGTTTTACTCAGACCTAGATATTTTTATCACGATTCACGATGCCTGGCAACAGATAAACAATCTGAAGTATTTTCTTATAAGGGGACTCGCCCTTATAGCGCTTACTACTGGAGTATTTCCCCAATCTATTTATTGAAAGGTTGAAAGAACGGCAAACTAATTGGAAATAATAAAATTGGATTAGACCCACAAACGAAATTCCGAATAACAGGTTTTTGCCGAAATCTCAATCAAGATTTCTAATTCTTCATTTATTTTTAGAAATTTGGATTTTCCAATATCTATTATTTTCTCCGACCGCTGTATTCCTAAAGTCGTTGGGATTAAAAACAGTTTTAATTTAGCTTACACATAATCCATAAAGCGTTGAAAAGCTAGCAATATATTTATCGTAAGTGTGTAATACTGTAACAGTGTTGTATTCGATGTAGCTAAGCAATTTCTAGATAGTATGGTATTTGATCATTATAAAAGAATTTCAGATTGACATGGTCATGACGTTCTGCTTCAGCCTTCTGTATTAATTGGTGTTGGTATCATATTTTCCTATCACAGGAGGTTTCGCTTGTCTAAACTTTGTTGTTTTTCTAAAAGGATTTGTGTGCTTACATACTGTCATACTTTTGTGAAACTGACAGCGCTGGAGAGATACACTTGAGATTGGAAAATGAGGAAGGGAGCAACTCTGCTAATCAAGATAATATCGATAGTGCTTAGGCCGAAAAAAATCCTTGCTCTTCCGTAAATAAACATATCTTCTCTGAGCATGCTCTCATCCAAAGTCTATCGCAAGTAGGTAGTAGTTACTTATGGAAACAACCAAATATTTTTATCCGAGTCAACTCATGATTCTAACGATTTGTTTAAAAAAAACTTATCAACAACACATTTAATGGCGTACTTAGGCTGCTAAGATGAGTAGTTTCAAATTAAGATGCATACAATCAGGGTATTCAGATGAAGGACTAATCATATAAATTATCAACGTTCAGATTCAATCCGAAATTACATTTGAAAGAATCTTGGACACATTTAGCGTAACCAAAACTCTAATGGTTACTCTTTTAAAAAAGCAAATTAAAATTGGCTATACTTATATCGTTATTTTTATCTTATCAACATTTTAAAAATCTTATCTGTATTAATCTTAGCTCAACCTGTACCCTATGCTAATATTCAACCAAAACAATATCTTTTACAAACGCAATATTCATATCTCCGCTCACCATATGCATAAGTACCTTGTAAGTTTTGTGAAGTCAACCCTTAGTTCCTATTTATTGATATTACCACGCATCCTCCTGCCGCATGATGTTGATTATAATCATCATAATATTCATAGGAATCATCGTAAATTAAGCCAAAATGAACAATTTAGCCTAGGCTAAAGCACGCCTGTATGCTTACAACATCCAATGTAGTAAAAAATCTTTATGATTATTACATGCAATTTTTTCCCAAGAATCTGAGACCGTGGCAGGAGGAAATGGCTTTGAAGTAAAAAAGAGTAGACTTGGTAGTACGTTTTGTATCGTGGTTAAGTCACCTAAGCTACGTTGTGGTTTTTGAATCAACTTCCTTCAAACTAGATACATACAGTGTAATAGATTTAGATCTTGAACATTCTGGGGCTTCCGAGCTCAACGCCAAAATTTTCATAAAGCTAGCAACTTTGATACACAAATTGTGTACATTTTATGCAACAACATACAAAAGCCTACACAAACTTTCCTTTTGGTATCATGATCATTCCGAGCTCAACCCCAAAATTTTCATAAAGCTAGCAACTTTGATACACAAAATGTGTAACTTTTATGCAACAACATACAAAAGCCTACACAAACTTTCCTTTTGGTATCATGATCTTGGTATTTTGATGCAAGAAAGGAAAGCAGTAGGAGGAGAGCAAATCGTTTGGCAGTTTTTATGTGTGTTATAATGGTTGTGCTACAAAATAAATGAACTCTTTTTGCACACACATACACACAACTACTCTATAAAATGTAAATTTATATAGTTTTCAAGGACTCTGCTTCAGTGTTCTTCCTCTTTCCTTCCATCTTCCCCGAGAAAGAAAGCAGCATTGATATTCCATTTGAAGGAATAGAAGTAGGGACAAAGATAAAGCCTTTCGTTGTTCGGATCTTATCCAACTGTGACAGTTTGATGATGTTGAGTTGTTCAGGGAAATCGAATGCAGAAAGGAATTCTACGTTTGAAATATATCATAGTATTCTAATATCTCGCAGCATTAAATTCTGTAGTCTTTTATCCCTTACGTAAACACAAAGAAAATCAAAATTTGAAGGAATAGAGTCTCAAATGCAAAATAATCCCCCCCAAACTGTATGAAAAAGGCTTCCGTGTTTGCTCAGTAAATGCATTCATGATAAAACAGATCCAAATTGTCTGCTAAAATTGAGAGTAAAAAGGGAAAGTTTAAAGTTATTAGGTTTCGATATTTTAGAAGTCATAAACAAATTCAAAAGTGCACCCATGCGAATCAAACTAGTTCGATTTTGGAAGTTCACTACTACTTCCCAATGCAAAGGTGACAACGCTACTAATATTCTAATCCTCAAGAGAATTTTCTCCAAGAAAAATATGGAAGTAGTGTAGTATTTACTTCACTAATACCTTATCACGAGAATATGTTCTCTATGAATGAGTTTTGTATTTAGTAATGGAGGATCTAGGAGGATGTTGTGTGCACACAATTTGCTCCTCGTACAGCTAAGTAGGTATATTAGACTAGAGCTGATTTAAATAAACCTCCTATTGCTTTCTCTGCATCAACAGAAGGAAAAGGACAAACGAACCTGAAATGTGTATGGGCACGGTGGAAACCAGCCAGAGAATTATTTTTATGTAGCTTCCCTATTCAATTCACTTCCTCAGTCTCACAGAGCTAAGCCTTTTTATGCATTTCTAAAGAAAAGAAAGGAGAAGAGAAACACTCGACATCAACTCGACGACTCGATACACTTATTTTACCTTTTTCTAGAGCATGCATGAATTCCCTGTGGAAGGCTCAATTTTCATGGCACATGAATGCTTAATACTACACATTTCTCCAATGTGTTACCTAAACTTACTACTGCTCTTGCTCCAGCTAGTAAAATAGCAATAATAAGTATTTGTGTTTTTCCACGTTTTTCCTTGAGTAAACTTTCAAAGGCCCCAAATAAAGGAAAAGGAGGAAAACTCGGCGGCATACAGAAGCTAAAAATATCCATAATTTTAGCTACCATCAAACATAACTTTGGCCAAGTAGAACTCACAAAAAATAACATTTTCCTGGAAAAGGTAGCTTTCCTATACAAATACCAAATACAAGCTTTGCACTTTGGGGTCCTTCTTGAGCGGCTCAGAAAAACACCTTTCTACACTTTTTTTTGCAAGGGAAGGTAATGGAAATACAATAAAAAGTAGAATTTTTCATTTTGTGATCTCTTCCACTTTGAAATAAAATCATTTTGCTTTGGAGAGAGCCATAAGCAAATAATGATAATTCAACTAGAGAATTTGGAGTAATGTGATGTAAAAGGGAAATTAATTTAAACCTCATGCATAATTTTATTGCCCCCTTAATAACAAGCAGTACATAGGAAGCCTAAAGCAAACAGCATTAATTGAATAAGCAATAAATTTTCCTTCCAAAAGGACCTAAATTTTGGTTCACGCTTTAAGCTTTAGCTTTTATTAAAAAATAATAACTCGAATAAGTTCAAGTGAAACTTACAGATTTGTGTGCCGCCACCACCAACCGTACTACTGGTAGCTCCGACTCCTGGAACACTATAGGTGACTGAGTGCAGTAAAATCGAATAGGAAAAAATAAGGAGGAGGTAAGTTCTTATTAAAGTTACTACTGTTGCAACACTCCTCATTTTTTTTATTTTTTGGAGCTTATGAAAAGCTCCCTAAGCATTTATTTTTCACAATTCCCAACACTTTCACTTGCCTACATAGAATGTTTTTTGGTGTGGTAGTGCACTGCTATTAATGTTATTACTTCTTTCGGTGTTGACGAAGACCGTGGTCTTGTGCTGATAATTATGATGGTGTCGCTCCTTCTCTTGTTCTCCGTTCGTTCACCTTTTTATTATATTGTTGGAGCTTTGTTGAGCAGTGTTACTTTAATGTGATTGTTATCGTCATATTAATCTACTTCACTGGTAAAAAAGAGACAATTTTTTGTCTAGTTCGTACAATATGCACATTGCATACTAGACAGGTGTACAACACGACAAAATTGGAGAACAATATGATCAATGATCACCACCGACTGATTTCACCGCAACGAAAAGCGCTCATATATTGTTGTCCTCCAATTGTTCGAGGTTGTGATGCATGAACGATATAAACGAAATAGGTTGAAGGAAAAGTCGCTTTTTGTTGAAAGTTTTTTTCTTTAGATTTTTATTTGCAATGGGACTATTTCCTCTGTTTTACTCACTGTTCTGTATCTTTTTTATCATCTGATTGCTTTTGTTTGTTATTTCTTGTGTTGTTTGGTATTGTTTTGTTACACGGTTGGATCTATTAGGACAACATGAACAAACAAATAAACCACCTACCTAAGTCGCACATTTACTCTCAAAGAACCCCTCCCGAAGACTATGTATAGGGTTCCCTTTTCGTTCCCAATGTATCAACATCAACCAAGCGAAAATTATAGGTGACTTTTCCTTTCTCAGAGCTTTCTTCAAGTCCGTGCTCACCACTCCTGCAAGTAAGTTTGGGAGTAAAAGGAGGTAAAAAACTGCAACTGCCCAGGTGCCAATATGGTGAACTGAAGAGAAAATTTGAGTTGTTGGTATTACCGGCTCGCTCGGGAGATAAAGTGTTTTTATTACAGTATAGTGTATTTACTTTCACCAGAGAAAGTTTGAGTTTACTCAAGTCTAAAAAACTGACTTTGGGTTAAGTTTACTATTTTTATGATGATAATGACTATGGCAAAAGCTGATGGTAGGTATGGCCGAAACACGATGATGATCACGAAGTACGATTTTACTTTATTGTAAACGCTTCAAGTTTTAAACGTTACAAAACCGTCAGTTTGTCCTGATGATAATTTCTTTATCACCTTGTCCAGAGTTTTCTCTCAATTTAGCTTGGAACTTGCTGCTGAGCAGATGAAGTTTATTTTTTCTATCCAAAGTGATGTTTTCCTTCCTAGCAAATATATATTTCGTTTGTTCACAAAATATTAGTATAAAGCGATAAGAATTGCTGTAAAAGTTTTTTTCGCGAATTTTTCAGTGTTTTGTCTACCCGGTACAATTTTGGCACCACTAAAAAACGATATTACACACCTCTCAAAAACCTGGACAGTCGTAATGGGATAAACAGTTGTGCATGGAACCGCCAGTCACGTTAGCGTTCTTAACTTTTCTTATCATGAACAGTCAAATTAAAACGTTACTCGCTTGCGCTGCTGCTTTACGTCCGGCGGTGGCAATATGAATGAAAGATTTAGGAGGAAAATGCATTATGCATACATACATACCCGCAGCAATATGATTGTTATGCCCAAGCACGGAAATAAGTTCCGAAGCAGTGGACTCCTTTCATGTCAGTCAGTTTACGAGTGGCCTTTTCTCATGATCCTGACGGAAATACGTAGGGAAGTTTAGTATTAATAGTTTTGTTGAAGAGAGCAAACACTAAGTTGAGTTTTGAGTTTAATAATAAAGTAAATTTTTACAATTAGGATGAAGGGTTAACCATAGTCTAGAGGAAACACGCTGTTTCTACGTTATACCACCTCGTTGAAAACTTGAGAAGAAAATGAAGTTCTTAGTATTGCTCCATACGGTTAATTGACAAGCCAGAAGCAAATTTTTGACGTGGACTGCATTCACATTCAACCCTTTCCCATGTCTTCAGTAATAAGTAGCCATCTTGTAAATTGTTTCGCTGTGGGCAATAGCCTCTAACTTGATTGGAGGTAGGACTGCAGGAGCCCAACTCGGACTGAAAATGTTTTTCCTGAAAGTAAAGAAACGGAAGGTGAAATGATTATGATTGCTTTATCACAAATCAAATTCAAGTGGTTATTTCCTCTTTCATTAAGCCTTACAAGGAGCAAAGACTAATAGGAATGCTGGAGTTTGTATGAATGAAATTTTGCAATGTCACGTACACATTGTATTGTAGCGACTCTAGAACTAGAAACACTAAGCTAGAATGTACGTTCAGGAGCCCGGGTAAATGCTTCAGAGTCATAAATTGTATAAATGCAAACAAGCTTTCGTATTTTAGATAAGGATTAGTTTTTGGTCTTACTCAAACAATTTGTTCTTTCTCTCCCTCTACTACTCTGGTCTTATTTTCGGTGAGAATGAAATTGGACTTGTTTAATTTCAAACTAATGTACCCAAGCCTTTCCATTAGTTGAGTCAGCGTAGTGTAAACGGATTTTATAGAAACGGCAGAGAAAGAACAACAGCTTGATAGAATATTTACGTGTCGCTATGCCGGAAACTGGATGGATGTGATGGAAAAGTTTGGATTAACTCTTATAAAATATTTCATTTCCAGTTCGTTCACATGTACAGGTTTCGTCTTGTCATTCAGTCAGCATTATCCATTTCAACATTATGGTTGACACGGTACACGTTCTATGCCCGGCTGGAGTAAGCTACATTTACAAATGGACTCTGGACTTCGTTCAGTGAAAATAAATAAGAGCTTATTCCTACCGTTAATATTTTTGGCATAGTGCAATGCACCATTGTAACTCATTCGACTGACAAGCGTTTATTTACCGTTTTAACCACTCTCTTTGCAAGTAACATAAACCCTCTTAGGTTCCTTTTGAATTTAAATCTAACGCATTTTGGACTGAAATGCCTTGTACTTGGCTTAAATCCATTTATTGTTTCAGTTAACAAGTCAAATTGTT
>JAANSQ010001639.1:0-14387 GCA_036850885.1 Lepidocyrtinus dapeste
CACCTTCTTCTTGGACCTGTGCATCTGCAGACACTGTCTCTTCCTCCCCTTCAGGTGACAAATTCTTGAGATAATCGTACATCTGCTTCTCTTCGTTCTTCTTCTTCTGTTCATGCATTTGTAATAGAAGCGCATTCGAAATATCCTTTCCGGGGTGGCTGCTCCTCAAGTGACGAATCAAAGTGGCTGCTTGTGCAAATCTTGAGTTGCAATACTGACAAGGATACGGCATGCTATCCAACTGGTTGTGAACCCTGGCCAAATGTCGATCCAAGTCTACTTTCTGGTAGAAGCGAGACTCACATCCTTCTTGGGTACAAGGGTGTGGACGCTCTTGCAAATGTCGTCTTAAGTGTCTAATGAGATCATTCTTTAATTTGAATCGTTTTTGACACACTGTACACGGATGTATCGCTTGTCTTCCATGATACCTATTGAATAATACCGATATTAAATACTTAAAAATATGTTATTAACTTTTAATTTAAAGGTAATTAAAGTGAATATTTACCAGCGATGATCTGCAAGCGCCTTTTTATCCTTAAAGCACTTTGAACACAGTGCACATTGGTATGGGAGGTTCGGATCAAGTATCACAGGAGAAAGGTTTGTTGGGTTTCCTTTTGGCTCAACCCGGGTGACACTAATGTGAGGACTGATTTCTGGTAAATCATCTTGTTCTTGCTCTTCTTCCATTAACTCCGTCTGGACAAGTTGTTCTGCTCCAGTATCGTAGGAGTCCTCATCATCATTCTCTTCCTTGATGACAACCTCGGGAACTAATAACTGTTCAGCAGATGCATCTGCGTCTTCCTCGTTTTCGTAATACTCTTCTTCACCTTCGCCTCCACTTTGGTTCTGATACTGCTCAAGGTCCAAATGAGATGCCTCCATCATTTTTACCCTAGCTTCTTCCGCAGCGTTTTGAGCATTTGGGTGCGCGTAAAGATAATGACGAGCGAGAAATCCTAGGGAAGTGCACAGTTTTCGACAGATCCCACAAGCCACTGAATCATTGGGAGATGAATGCGTCGTTAAAGTATGAACAGTCAAGTCATGTTTATTTTCGAACGCTTCAGCGCATTGGTTACACGCTAGCTGTTGACTTCCTGGGGGTCTTTGTAGCAGTTTTGGGAGACCTGGCCGACTTGGATTTTGCGATAATTGTTTGGACGATGATGCGATGGTGACCTCTGTGTCATGTTTTTCAATCATGTGATTTACATACTCGTCCTTGCCATGAATCACCGTGTTACATGGTCTACATAAAAACACCATTTCAGGAGCTAACTCTTCAGTTTCAGAACTTTGTTTCTCATCTTCTTCTTGTTTTTTGGGGAGGATACTGCCCGACGGAAGTGGATATCGTATAAGTGGGGGTGGAGGAGGTAAGTTTTTCTTAGGCGCTGGCTTTGGCTTGGCTACCTCTTCACCTCCATCATCCAGTGGATCAGCTTCAACAGACTCAGCCTTTGACGGATAACCCTCCAACATGTTCTTCAAAATGCTACTGTCTTGAACCTCATCTTCGGTCTCGTTCTCCCTCAATTGGGCAGCGATACTAAGACCCATACTTAAATTCGGGGTTATCCTCTGGGGATTATAATGCCTCCGAACTTTAGCTTGTGGTCCATGATGTCGACGATAGTGAACGGTAAGAGCCGACCTACGGGCTGTAATATAAACAATTAAAATCATTAAATAAACCACGTGTCCTTAAAAAATTGATTCATTGTAATAACCTAATAACTTTCTAAATATTTACTTACCAAACCTCCAATCGCACTTCGAACATTGAAACGGCTTTTCTCCAGTGTGTGTTCCTATAAATTAAAGTCGCGTTAATTAAATATCTTTCAATAGTTTAGAAGAATGATGGCATTGGAAAGAATTAGAGTTTTAAGTTATTACGTATATGCATCGTGAGATCTCCTTGTGACGCTGTCCGCAAACCGCAAACTACACATGCAAACTGCTTATTATGCGTTCGCATATGCAATTTGTAGTTGTAGCGCTTGTCTATCAATTAAAGAAGAAAGACAATGAAAATAAAGTTTCCAATTGTAAATTGTTTTTAAGTCATAAAATTCCTTACCAAATACTTTCCCACATTCCGAGCACTTCCACATACTTCCGTTAAAATTTGGGGGCTCATTATCCACACTCTCAGAAGATAATCTACGTTGTTGCTGCTGCCTCTGTGCCATTAAAAGGGCGGCTTGCGACAGGATATCTTCCTTGGATTTGATAGGACTCGGACGCTTCTGTGTTGCAGACACAGAAGATGCAGGTGCTGGGCGAAGGATGGGCTTTGATACAGCTTGGAGTTGAGGTTGTCGAATTGCCCCAACCTGGGCTTGTGGCATGGTCTTGTGAAACATTCGCATGTGACGAGAGCGATTGGAGCGGTGATTGAACCTCTGTCCGCAGACCTGACATGGGTAAACTCGGTTGCCGTCAATAATCACGCTATTGTGTGTAGGCGCTGCTCTTTGGAGTACCCCTGAAGACGACGCTTGCCCACTGTTTTGCTGATATATCCTTGCTTGAGCCAAACGGTTCTGAGCGATTTGTTGAGTTAAGCTCGTCGTCCTTTTCCCCTTGTGAGTCATGTAGTGTCTAAACCAAACAATTTTAGGCTATATTATAGTTCATTATTTCAGGTAACAATTTTATTATGTAACATTACCTGTTCAAATCCGTCGCGTATTTGAATCCATGATTGCAAATTTTGCAGATGAAACGCTTCTCTTGGTTGTGGTACCAGTAGTGAGTTGACAGGGACTTCATGTTGGCAAATATTTTTCCACAGTGTTTACATTTCAAAGGATTATCATCTTCCTCTCCTTGCTCTTCCCTTTCCGCATCAGATTCAACCTTGGCTGGCACGAGTTTTGTCAATGGCAACTGTGCGGGAGCACCAGCAGGGCGAGACTGGTTCACTTGGGTTTGGTGAAACTGGCGCAAATGGCGGATCAAGTTGTAGCGCATGGTGTAACTTGCAGGGCACATTTTGCAACGATACGGACGAGCAAGGCTTACTTTCGAACTTTCCTTCTGATGAGCCAAAATATGTGCCTTCAACGCGTCTTTCCTGGAACATGAATTTAAATAGTTAATAAAATACAAAATGCTGTTTGTAGTCTTTAGAAGTTGATTATTGCATACCTGCTAAACTTCCTGCTGCATAACTCACAATTGAACGGTTTTTCTCCTAGATAAAACAAAAAATTATGATTGAAGGTACCGAGCTGAGAGTTATACTCAAATTCAAATCATGAAAGCTACTAAAAATTGACAAACCTGTATGGAGGAGGTTATGTCTCATAAGGCTTCCAGCACTGGACATTTTGATACCACAGAATCGGCAAACAAAGTTCCTTTTGTGAAGTTTGTAGTGGCGCCTAAAATATCAAGTAAAGTATCGTCAGTATATAGACTTCAACTAAAATATAAAATTTCAGAATTAACCGTTCATTACCGTAGAGAACGCTGCTCCTTGAAGATCTTGGCGCATACCACACATTCAAACTTTTTCTGAATCTCTTGATTCTCCAGCATCTGCTTAATGATGCTTTCTTGGCTCGGCTCTTCTCCCAAATCTTCACATTCGTCATCTTGCTCAAGTTCAGGATCATCTTCCATGTTATCAGTGGACTGCTGGTCAGTCTCGGGCTCCTCTTCTTCGTCCCCAAGACTATCAGCAGGATCAAGAGAAGCTGGAGAAAACAAAATAGGTGTTAAATATGCCGGTTACTACGGAATAATAAAGGATCTTTAATTATAATTATTACGTTGCTCACGTGTCACCAAGTGACCCTTATGAATTTTAAAGCCCAGTGCTGGTACCGCTGAGGAACCTGCCCCTGAGCCCCCTGGCACATTTGCTCTCATCATGGTTGTGTTAGTTGATGGCTTAAATGTCTTTTGATATTTTCCATGGTTTTTCAAAACGTGAACTCGCAAGAGATCCATTCGTCTGAAGCTGCAATGGCAATGGTTACATGGAAATTCCTTCAGGTCTGAGTGGCCCTTGACATGAGACCTCAAATGGTCCTTTCTAGATTTGAAATAAAAAATGTTTATTTATCAAGTGAACGATCAAGATTAAATTTTATTAATTAAACTTAAGATAAATTTTTATTACCGGTTGAAGGACTGTTCGCACTGCTGACACTTGAATGGCTTCTCCCCTGTATGTAAGTACATGTGTCGAACCAAATGCGCCTTTCTAAAATGGAAAAATAAAATGAGTAAAAAATTGAAATTACTATGAAATTATTATACTTATGAATTCGAAAATCGAATCTATTATGCACCTGGTAAAGTTTTTCCCACAAACAGGACATATTACTGGCTCCTTCGGTGGATTCCGGATTCGTTTCTTTTTCACAGCTGTGGGAGCCATGTCGTTTGCACTGATGCTGTCATCTTCGGAATAACTGTGAGCATCTGAAGGCCCTACAGAAATATACGAGTTATGGTTTGTTCAGGTTATCAATATAAAATCTGAAAATTATTAACAATAAAAGTTTATCTTACCGGAAAATGCAAGCTCCGACAAACCAAAGATGGGAATTTGAGGGAGTTCATCCATTTCGGATAAGGACTCACTTTCGTCCTTAATCACTGCAGGAGCCTGAAACAATCAAAAATTTATAATATCTACATTTAAATTGTCCAGGTAAAGGAAAATGGTGCGATTTACTTTCACTGAAGACATCGTCCTTGACGGTCCAGCTACAGCAATAGGTTCCCCCTTAAAAACAGGTTTCCTACTTCGAAGACTTTTTCTTGTCGCCATTTTCAAATTTGGTAGCAACTGAAAATTGTAAATAAAAAATCAAGAAAACATCATCATCCAGTCAACAGTTGAAAGAAATTTACTTGGATTATCCTAACAATGGCAATGCACTCACTGCACCCTAGAAATAGTGTTTCCTTTGCCATACATTATGTACCAAATGCTTTGCCCCTGCTATCCAAATCCGCTCAATGTTTCATGTATGTATGTCTAGTGAATCATGAAGCTAGCTGAGCTGAAGCATCACTTGTTTCTGAGTCGAGACGAGACACCATCCATACATTTGCATTCCCACTCATGCTATTCCAAGGCACGCCACCACAGCGTAGGTAAACGTTCTACTGCAACGTATGGGATTATGGAATGAAACGCTTTCCCAAAGCACTCTTACTGTTACTCAGTGTTTGCAATTTGCATTCATGTCTTCCCGAATCGAAAATTTTCTTCTGTGCAATGGAGCAGACATTTTTAAGACATTTTCGCATTGTAATATAATTAGTTCCATCTACGGCACTGTTCCAATATGACTTAAGTGAGAACGAGAAGGAATCTGTAAAATTTAACTGGTGCCTAACTCCTATGACATAAGCTGGAAAATATCTGAGCAGTAGGTAACCTAACCTGCTTAAAAGCAATTTGCATTCATGTCTTCCCGAATCGAAAATTTTCTTCAATGCAATGGAACAGAAATTTTTAAGACGTTTTCGCATTGTAATAATTAGTTCCATCCACCGCACTGTTCCAATATGACTAGAGTGAGAACGAGAAGGAATCTGTAAAATTTAACTGGCGCCTAAAGCCTATGACATAAGCTGGAAAATATCTGAGCCGTATGTAACCTAACCTGCTTAAAGGAAACATTAAAAATGAAAGACATTCTTTCGATTTTTTATAAGTCATTAATGAAACCAGTGCCATGATGGGGCTACTTGAGAAATACCTTTCAGATACCTTTGTTTTGACTTTGTTTAAAAATATTTACTACCTATCCAGTTCTATTGTTATTATTAATGGAAATGCAAAGTAAGCTAATCCCCATTTTAGCTAGGTCGCCACCTACTCCGGGGAAGTATACCACCGAAAACCTGGCATGGAATTATTTCTCATGAATCACGCAATCTGTCTGCGTCATTGGGAAACGGCTACTCTTCTATGTAGGCGACGTGTAACACTTCTCAAATTACGTATATCCGAATACTGGCATGCATGGCACGGAGCAGACTGAGAACTAAACGTACATTACAAATTATGAGCACCATCTTCATCATGTCCTTTCTAGGAATCGCTTCTTGCTTCTACTACGTACCTCATTTACCAAGAGGATTTTATGTGATCTCTGAGCTCTTCAGCGAGCATCTCCATCCACTTGGACCATCTTCAACACTATGACTGACATTTTATTGTACACTCGCTTTGCCTTTAGCTCTCCTGCCTCGGAGAGTAGATTAGCAAGTGTTTCCATTCCAGGGCATATGAGATCACGTAGAACTGGTCTGGTTGTTGGGATTTTGGGATACGGCTTCAGCAGCTTTAAGCATCATCCTACCTTCCCTTGCCTATATTTCTCTTCACATCCTATCGAGGTCGAAACAGAGCAGAGAGTGTGGAAGGCTAATCTATTGTTTGCTCCCAGCTCCATACACCATCCTCACCATTTTTATCACCACGAAGCAATTAACCCAACGTAATATCCGTTTTACTGCTTATGATGATGCTTGCCTTTTGCATTGTATCTCAAACCCTATTCTCTCTTTTCTCTTCAACTGTTCAACTTCATCTGATTGATTTCATCATTTGAAACCGAGTTATCATTTAATATACGCCTAATTACAATCTGGAATCTGCATTGTGTACCTCATAGCTATGAATAATATTATTTAACCTAAGGTGGCCATTATCTAAGTGTTACCTACTCCAATAGAAACTAATAGTTAATTTCAGATTACGTGTTTGACGTGACTTTATGCTCTTTTCATTATTATGTCATTCGTAAAAATAATTCTGCACCATTTATGCCACGTGTAAAACAATGAAAATTATTAGGCTCCCCTATTGAAAACCGACAGGATAAGTTAAATTATGTAAAGGAGACAATGATACATAAAAAGTGAAGAACTTACCAAAAATTAGTTTAAGACTGTTCCATTTCTTTCGTTTTAAACTAGAGAATAAATTAAAACACTTACACGAGCTTCACTTAGCTTAAGCGTCTATCAGTTTCGAAGGTTTATAAACAAATTCACTGAATGTCTGTATTCTGTATAATATTCACCCCTTCAGACTGGATTGGGAGTTTATTTCAATGTTTATTTACTCAGCCCCAGAGGGAAACCGTTTAAATATTTAAATTATTTCTCCACATCTTCAATCTTCAAATGAAATGCAGGAGAGAAAAAAATGTCCTGAAGTTATCACTTGTGAGGAATGAATGTACCTTGGTTCATCAATGACAGAGAAACCTTGAACACAAAAAGTTGAAGCACTTATCTACGCTTCACAATCATTAGTGGCCACCATTGACCATACACAAGCCAGTTTTCTATTCCATTCCACCACCACCACCATTACGCAAGCCAGCGAGTATGTATACTCTCCAAAAAATATTTGAACAGGAAAACCAGAAAACGATCAAGGCTGATGACGACGAATCTGCACTAGAGTTCAGTTCTGCTCGTTCTCCGACTGACTCAGAAAATGCCGTGTGTGGTAACGCTATCTCTGTGTGCTGTGCTTTTGGATGAAACACAAGCATTACGTTTTGACGAAGCGAACCTGCCTGCTCCACCTCGTCTTTTTTTCTATCGCCTTCCTTCTTCTCTCACTACAAAGTTGAATCGAATGGAAATGGAACACCTTAGCAGGCCAGGGTAACCCATATCATGTAACTAACAAGCCACGTTCAACTGACGGATAGAACAAGAAAAGGGGGACCATGCATGCCATGGAGCGAATCCACTCAAGCTTCACCAAGCAAGCAGTAGTGTCGTGAAGCCCAAGCCTTTGTTTTTTTACATTGATCATGATGATGATGTTTTATGGTGGCATGCATAGGAAGTTGGATATCCTCTTCATGATTTTGCCCTCTGCTGCTTCTGGGCATTGCCAAGCCTTCCACTTACTTTTCCTTTACTCCTGTTTTATACGCTGGTTATTTAGTAACCAAAGGCTTAGACACGACAACAGCTGCGGTCCGTTTCTTCTACTGCTTGCATACCGCACAACTCCCACTGGTATCATCCATGATTAGTGTGATAATGCCAAAAACTTCCTCAGAACTGGCTTCACGCAGAAACATTATTTTATAACTTAATTCAGCCAGCCAGCGAGTCCAGAGCCAAACATGAAGTACGGGGAAATGAACCGATAAAGCTTTATATGTAATCAAAATCATGGAACAATTTTTTCAGGACTTTTTTTTTGCACACAGGACAAAGCTGTAAAAAAGAAATGTTCACATGATGATACAATATGGCCAACTTTTGGCAGTATATTAGCACTTGATTTCTCTGTGGCTTGAATTGGGGCATGATAATCATCCTGAGGATCATACTTGAGTCGAAGTTTCTTTGTCATTAAAACATAATAATATACAAATGTGAAATAAATTATGACACACTTTTCATGCATATCTTTTGAAAGCATTTGGAAAACAAAATGTCTTCAAAGAGTAAAAAATTAAATAATCCTTATTATTGTCCCCTTCATTTACATATATTTCATTGGTCATGGGAAGTTAGGTAATTCGGTTTTCTCTGTACTTGGATGGATTGATGTCAATAAGTGTACCACCACATCCGTCCGTTGTTGGTAATGAAAATGTGAAACAAGTAAGCAGTTTTCTATAAATTCTTACTGAAGGAATTTCATTTGTCAATAATCGATAAAATGTGATTCAGCCGAGTTCATTTCTTTTGCCTAGTCAGTCATTCCATATTTCCACTTCGGTAGGGTACATCTGCTTGTCATTTGGGTTAGTTGCTTTACGATGAAACGTAGTATTATATGGAGATGATGCAAAGAAAAGGAAATCACCCTTCCTGACTTGGATGGACCTAGGGATTCAGGTTTATAGCTCTACGGTGCTCCGTCTGTCTTTTTCTGGCAACGACTGCCAAACTTTCTGGTGGTGGTTGTAACAATGATGGGTATGAAGAAGCGAGGAAGACTCTGAGACATACAAAACACTATGGTTTACGCAAAACTAGAGCGAATGGGCAATACCTTGAACAAATGAACATTTATTTTGGAAGAATACATGAAGTCCAAAGTCAAAGAGGAGGGGAAGTAGTGACTGAAAGATGAAGATCGCGTCTGTGTCTGTTTTTTGATGCAGAGTTTCAGTTCAACTCGCCTTACACTAATTTCAATAGAAATAAAAAAAGGTAAAAAAGTGTCTAACTTTCAGCCTTTTTCGTTGAAGCAATCGCTTGATGGTCTTGATAATTTTTCCTTCGTTGTGGAACGCCAACTATAATAGCCCTTGATATGGATTCGTAACTCAAATCTTGCCATACACGCAAAAGGGTTATATGGGTTTGTTCACCAGAGCTTAGTAAAATTTGAATAGACCTAGGAGGCTAGGAAGATGATATAAAGTAGCTTAAACTTATATGGACTCACGCTGCCTTTTGCCTGTGGCAAGCCTAAGGAGAAGGAATCCGTTTGTCTTTTTTCCCTCTTGAGCTGCGTTTCTGTGCCTTCATAGCTTTTGCTGTAGAAATGGAGCAAAAAGGTAAAGTGTGCAAGAATACTAATGTTCTAGGCAAAACTCCCAAGAAAAAAGACTCAGGGCAATGTCCTTGCTTACATGGAGCTCGGGGGACTTGCTTCTATGTAGTCGCAGTAGCCAAAACAAAATTGGGTTTTGTTTAAACTTCAATGTCGCGGTGTACACGATAGATGCTTAGATCTGGTAGAAACTCAAAAGTTTCTTCCGCAGGCTTTTATGAGAAAAAATTTCTCTCATGCTTTTTTCATGTAACCTTTTGGTGTACTTTACAGCAAGGGTGTAGATAAGGCGAATTTCATGAGTTTATGAGAATTGACTCACACTTCAAAAAAGAAAAAGATGAATTTTGGTTGAAGTTTCAATGTGCCCCACCTAGGCATTTATCCCTGGCATTGGGTTCTTCGGATCAATACACTCCAGCATANTCGGATCAATACACTCCAGCATAGCAGTTCAACTCTTGGCGAATTTAGGAACCATTCTGAATTGAGTTTTGAAGCATTATTTTATTTTTATCATGGAACTGAAGAGTGAAGGCTTACTATATTCATGCATCTTCTCAGCGCTACAAATATCTAACTGACTGATTGATGTCCATTATTATAATCAGAATTCATACATTCACAGAAACATAATGCGTGATCATAGATGATCAATGCTAACCGGTTGTTTGTCTTGTTAATTACAATTTTACAACAAAGTTCCATACCTCCATATGAATTGGTGTAAAATCAAAGAAACACCTAACTGGCAATTAGTGAGTGTCAGGTATAATGCTATGCATTTTAGATTGGACTTTACCTGTCTCCTCGTCTTTTTACTGTCCAATTTCAAATTGACTCAACGCAAATACACTTTTCTCTGTTGTTTCATCCATGAAATCTTACCCAATGCATAAACCAACTAATCCTTTCTTTTTGATGTTTGCTGCTCTCACCTCACCCACTGCTAATTCCTGGATCAGCTGGTTAAAAATCTGAACAATGGTTTTATGTAGGTCTTACAAGAAAATGTTGTTTTTTTATAAAATTTAAAGTACACTTTGTGCTAATAGTGGCTTTGAAAGCAGTTCTTTCGACCGCAGGATATCGCAAGGATTTCTAAAACACAATAGCAGTGACATTGGAATGTTGACATTATAGCATGATGACAGTTTGTTTTGGAGGTCGCTGTGGCCCCAAAGCTTCAACAACTATGAAAATGAATTTATTTTGACTTTTTTCCATTACAAAATTTCGAATCAAGTGAATATTTTAAATGGTTTTAGTATTCGAGTCTATTGCTGTGGGAAATCAAGTTGAACAAAATTGAACGATAACGCTACATTAAATTTACTGTCAACCGGCATGATGATCAAAATACGTAATTTTCCAAAAGTGAGTCCGGAGAACATAATTCCAACCGTCCTTCTTGCAGTTTTTGGAGCATTAAGTCTTCGTGGCCCCTGGTGGACAGGCATTTCTTTCATTTCGCTAATTATTGTTCTTAACGTAATTAACAAGAAGGTTGCCAAAAAATGCAACAGTTTTTACTTCAGTTTTACGCTTTCTTCGCTAATCGGCGCACATTTAGTAAGCTTAAATATTACTGGAAATATCGGGAAAATAGGAAGTAAACTTTCAAACTTTGTAACTGTAATTATTTTATTCTTTCTTGCTAGGTATATGAGTTGATTGGAAATCAATTCATGCGGATAAATATTGTCCTCAACATAATCAATAAGAAGGTTGCCAAAAAATGCAACAGTTTTTACTTCAGTTTTACGCTTTCATCGCTAATTGGCGCACACTTAGTAAGTTTACATGTGAATCTCCTAGAATTATTGCTGAAAATATGAAATATTACTAAAATAGGAAGTAAACTATGTAACTGTGATTCTTTTCTTGTTAGGTATATGAGTTGATTGGAAATCAATTCATGCGGATAACATACTTCGAATACGTAACCAACATTTTTCTTTTCACCTTAACCCTGTACATGATTTACCGAACAAAAATTGCAGTGGGGAAGTACAGTAATGATTCTACGGAAAGTGACCTTCATCGAGATATTGATGCGTTGTCTGTCGAGCGGAGAAGATTGGCAATGGCTCAGGAACAAATTCCCTCCTACAATTATTGCCGTAGATGTCGCGCTATAATTCCTGGCAGAGATCATCATTGTGTCTGGTAATTTTTACATCAATAGTTTTACTTTTCCCCGAATTCAAAATAAAAATCCCAAATAAAATGCAAGGTCAGTGAGTAAATCTACCATCAATTCCTTTCAGTTACTACGTTTTTAGTTACTCGTCTGTTTCTTTCCTTGAGTTTTTAGTAAGGGGTCGACCGCAGTTCCCAATAGATAACCCAGTCCACCTTTGTTGGATAAACAATAATTCCATTTTCTGATTGTTATATAATATTTTCCTCGTTTCTCTTCTTACATTACAGGTTAAACACGTGCATTTCAAAATCAAACAGGGCGTGGTTTCTGGGTTGCCTGACTATTGGAGCCTGTTGGATTGGACTGATTTCGAACATCTTCCTAAACTCCATTTGCCATCCTGTTAGCATATTTTCAACTGGATTATTTGGAAGCAATACTGACGGGCCCTTAACTTGGAGTCATCATTACGGGTTAATTCCGATTTCGTGTCCCGAAGCCTACGTCAAAACTTCGTAAGTTATTTTTTTACATGCGATTATCTACCATGCTCGTTTCTAATTTTTGTCATCTTTTGCAGGGTCACGATTGGTTTTGTCACAAGTGTATACGGCTTATGTGTGCTCCTATTCATTCTTGCTGTGCTCATTCACCAATTGAGATTGGTTTTCAAAGGAGTCTCGTATTTAGAGTTGAAGTATGGTGGAACAAACAGGCAACCAAGGAGTATACCGGCGGTGAACATTTCTCATAATTATAATTCTGACAGTTCATAAAAAATGTCGGAAATCTTAGTGGAGTAGAGAATCTACCAAATACTAAATAAATCAAAGTCATTTAGTTCTGTAGTCAAGACAAAGTACATTTACATATTTAACTTTAACCCTTAACCTTTAACCACTTATTTAAAATAAATCGTATGTTTAGTAATGCGCTCTTTATTTGGAGGTCCAAAGTACTGGAGAAATAGTAAAATTAAGCTTACATATGTTCATTCGAGAATTTGTATTGTCCCACTGGTAATAAATTCTTTTGCCATTATTACAATACTACGAGCTAACGATTACTGCTGACTTACTTACTCCTTCCCAGTTTTTAATAAATGTCTGCCATCACGTTTAAACCACTCGTACAGAACAAGTATTGTGAGCGTGACACCTAATTTGTTCATCCAAATCAAAAAAAGAACTATGTACTCTATTTTTTTAAAATGATCTCGTTATTGCACATACCATTTTATTAATTTAATTGCTTGCAAGATGAATAAGTTACATAAATCGAAACTTTACTTGACGAGTAATTAATTAAATTTTAATACATTCATGTTATCTACCGTTGATGTTTTGCTGAACGTACACAAGTGTAAGTTATTTTTTACCCTTGTTGCATGATTTGACTTTTAAAATCTGTTTATGTAAAATATTATTTGGCAATCGATGAATCGAAATAAAATATTCTCGAATCAAACACTATCTCCGTAATTTATCATGCGATATCAAAATTGGTTAAGAGGAAAACCACGCCATTGAAATTTAAGCATTTAGTCGGCCTGAAAAATTCAATTGTGGTGACTTCATTTTGTGGAGGAAGAAAAATTTCTTACGATGTTACTCAAGAGAGACGAATTTATAATTGATGACTAGGACAACCGAGTTTAACAAGGTCTAACTTTCAGTGGATTTTGGGTTTTACGTACCTAAGTAATTGTTATTCCCCATAAATAGATAGTCAATTGTTTTTTTATTCGGTGCAGTATTTTTCTAGTTTCTTGAGCTATTTTCACGAATAAAAATTGTTGGTAAAAAAACCATGTGCGCTGAAATACAGCTTCCAATTGAAGAAAATCTTCCATAAAAGCCGTTTTAAGGGTCCATAAAATATTTCAGATGCATGAATATCATGGATTTGCGATCACATTAAGTAATTTCTATCCTAAAATGATTCAAAAAGTTTTCCCCAGCTCTTTGCTCAACAGCAGCGCATTGACAAAAACGCATAAGTTGTACGACGATATCTAAGCTTACGTTGAACACCATGTTAGTATTTATTCAGATATTCGCTCTGCATCGTATGTACTTACTCGATAATAAATATGATGTTCACAAAATAATTTCGTGAAAAAAATTGTCTAAGACTTGAACATCTAAAGGAGAGTAATTAAAGGACAGTATATCTTGTGTTAACAATCAAAATAAAGTCGATAACTACGGAGACGTAACTGGTTAAATGTGAATAAAGCGTTAAAGTTTCTAAAAGAACAGAATCGAAAGGATTAAATAAATGATTTTTAGTGAACCCTCTAAAATTGAGGGTGACTCTAGAATAGTTATGATAGTGGCCGGACTTTCACAACTCTAGCGTTGGCTAATGTTACATTTTATATACTAGAGAAAATCAGACCATACGCCATGGCGTGTCAACCAAGAAAAATGTCTTGCATTCATCCATGATAGTATATTTTGTCACAAAAATAGTGCAGCAATTAATTAAATATGGCAACCTTACAAATATTCTTGACTAAGCTCAGCCGTGGTTAGATGCTTCCTGAAATTCTTCTTCGAAGATATTAAAACCTTTACCAGTCTCTACTGCCCCAGGGGTTGATCGAAAGGACACAACAAAGTCAATACTAGAATTCAGCTTTGTATGTATGTAATCTTCCCTAATCAGATGTACCATATGCAATTCACTGACCGACAGGGGTGGTTT
>JAANSQ010001640.1:0-14380 GCA_036850885.1 Lepidocyrtinus dapeste
ACAGAAGCTTTAGGGAAAAAGTCATTTCCTTTTTCTAAGAAGACATGATAGAGTCTAGTAGTCACTCAAACTTAAGAAAGGGTTTAAATTCTAAAGCTAGGAAGAACAATATTATTTGTTTTAAGTCATAAGAAGAATCCTTTCCCTGAGAAGATGATGGGGAACAAGGAGAACAGTTCCCTATTTCATGTTCGATTTCCATTATGATTTTACTACCTACCCACGTACAAGTAAATGGGGAAGGAGAAAAAAATTTCTTAAGTAAATGCCATTAAAAGACTTTGTGTGAATGACTAGAATGCAATATGAGTATTTTTTTGAGAAGATGCAATGGCAATAATAAGATTTTCGTCTCTTCTTCATTCCGAACCAGTCAGGATGATGAGTAAAAAGATGTGGTACCAAAAACAAACTTTAGAGATTTTTACTCTTACGTAACTATTTCTTGTTCTGCGAAGCACGTTTTGTAGAAAACAAGGGAGACCTAGACTAAAGTTTACATGTAGCGTCGCGTTGCATCGCATTTGCCATGCAGGACATTTACTAAAAGAAAAAAATCAATCTTTGTGTCAAGCCAGTGGAAAAGGACATGACTCTCAAGCAAAGAGTGCTGAACAAGCTTAAAACTTTGTTCGAGAAGGAATTCAACTCCCTTTTCCTTTAGTTCAGAGCGTCACCAAAGTTCACATTTGGTGTGGAGTGCAACTGCATCCTGTCACTGATATTTCCTGACTCTGTCAAACATTCAAATTGTGAACAGATCCAGTTGATGCAACGGAAGGAAAATGAAAATATTTGGCGTTAAAAATATTATTTCTGTTAAAATAAATACGATGCCGATGTCTTAAAAGATACATATTTCGGTAAGACGAAACATTTCGGTAACCTATTCCATATTCAAAAATTAATAAAAATAGGCGCGTACCTGGTTCACTGCCATTGTCAGTGCTATGTTGAGAGTTTGGAGGTTGACTGAGTGGGCCTGGAGTTCCTTGCGAGCCCGGTGATCTGACGTCATCGTTCCCTGCGCCAGTGTACGAAAGTGACGATGAAGGAGGTCTCTGCAAAAACAGAAAAATACTCATTTTTAAGTTACCTTCAACTTCAACCTCAAACAGTACTCATAATTGTTTCTTTTTGTAATTGATTCTGTCATCTTTTGGCTTGGCTTCGTGAAATGTAAACGTTTATGAATTCCATACTAATTTTTTCCACTAGACACTGATGATCTTGTTTGTACAATTTTAAAATAAAGAATCCACTTCTAACGTTCCAAGTACAAACATTCGCACGTTTAGACATACAAATTGCTCTCAAATCCTTTTTAAATGTTTCGTTTTGGGAGCCATTCACAGTCATTTCATTAATTTACTAGATACAAACTTGGAACCGTTCCTCAAGCCAGATATTGCTCATTGGAGTATATAGAATCTTACATTACTTAATATTTTCATATGCACCCCTCCACACCATTCCTAATTCTCTACTTTAAAACATTTCTCATTATTTATGTAATCTCTTAACAATTTCTTCAAATGTTTGACGTTTTAGCGAAAAGTTTAAACAAGCTTAAAAGCAAAACGTACAAAACATAACAATTTAGCTAGGCTGTCAAATTCAGAAGAAAATCGTAAATCATTTCATCCACTTCTTCAATACATCCTAGAAAGTACAGATTCAAACCATACACTTTACCGTAATCAAAGACGCTTTAATACCATGTTATTATCCCTCCAAATCAATGATTTGTCTTCCACCTAAATATAAACCCAAGTGGGTAATGTAAACCTACGCATTAAATCATACATAAAAAAATTATAATTATTACATTTCCCCATTCTGGCTTGAGCCAAATGATAAAAAAAACTCAAAACAAAAAAAAAAGTTTTTCAGATAAGTGCGTTTATACATTCTTGGGCTAGAAGAGATAATAACAACCCTTTTCTCTCTCTCTCTCTCCCTCTGTTTTTTTTGTCCAGTTACAACTTTTCTACTTTCTCGCCTTCTATTTTTTTCGCCGATTTATATTGCGGTGATTATTAGGAAAAGTACAGAAAACTAATCAAGCGAAGCACCCTCCTATTTTTCTGCAAGAAAAACAAAAAAAAAGTTAACAAGAGACGCGAGCATCAAAGCAAAAAAAGAAAATGAAAGCCAATTTTTTCCCTCCTACTTTGCTTCCCTAAAAAAAAGTTAATTTCCTACTGTTACACGAGCATCACCCACCAGTGGAAAACAAAAGATAAAAAACAAAGCAAGAAAACGGCAAACATAATAATAGTAATTCGGTAAATAAGAAAATGAATAGGAAAACCAGCAACTTTTCATTTCTCCAGTTTGTGTTTACTCTCCCGCCTTTTTCTCTTTTTCAAACTCTACAGATAAGATAAATCCTACTGTAATGTTCCAAAGAGGCAAGCTTTGCTTTTGAAAGCTAAAACCGCCAAATTCAAAATATAATGTATTTAGCTGTACTTTGCTTATTTGCCTGTCTACAGTTTTGCCTATTGTCTTGCTCTCGTTTGTTTTCCTTGTTATTTTTTCCACACCAGATATTTTTCTCATTATATCTCAATTATCATTATTATAATCATTTTTTGTATGGAAAAAGGCTCCAAGTTGTGTCATTCAGAGAATAAAAGTTTATTAAAATCCCACGAGGAAGAACACTCTGGTATTGTGTGTGATGTTTCATGTTTTTCCACTTGAATAATTTATTAAAAATAATAACTCTAGAAATAAGAAGTCAGTTGTCTATTTGAGTCGAGGCAAACACCCAAAAGTAAGAAAAACAAAAGACCCAATTTTTTCCCCTTCTATTATTATCATTCTTACACTTTTCATTATTTTTTACGCAAAACACTTTTTTCTGATATCTTGTTTCAGACTTCATTAATTCCTATCAATCCTACACAAAAATTACTAAACATTCGTGATGATTTGGATTGAGTAGAGACGGTCAAAACAATAAAACAAATCGACCGAAAATTTAGTGGTGGTGCCTAGCTTGCATGAATGAATGCATAATTCGAAAATGGAGGATGATTGCTATCAAAAGGAAATTATTCTCGTTAGTGAAAATTGGGGTATGGTAAGAGAGAAAGAGAGCCGTTACTCTTAATAATTTATGCAGCAGCAGTTACTTATTTCATAATATTTTTTTATATTAATTCAAGGAGGAAAACCAATTTTTTTTTAACATTTCCACTTAATTTCGTAGAGAATATTAACAGCTCTGACACTTCTTGAGAATTCTTTTTATTTCTAGAGTAAATAATAATGTTTGAAGAAGAGAGAATATTATCTAGTGAATTAATAGGAAGCACAAGTGTGTAATTTTTCCAAGTCGATTCCTAATAAAGTGAGAAATGATTGGGTGGTGGTAGCTTGATTATTCGCTAGAGTTTTTTTTACTTATTTGGCTTGTCAAAAGTCTTCAACTTGAGTTTACTTTTGAGGAAGTCGAAGTGACAAGCCTCAAGCTTGGTTACCCGCGTGGAATTGCATAGTGTTCATTAAAGCTAGATAATTATTATCATCGCGCTTGTAATTTCTTTCTTCCTCTTAAATTTGAATAGAATGCATGCACATCACAAGTCAAAGTGATTTGAGTAGGGTAAAAAACAGATTTCGATCCACACCAGGCAGAGAATGTAGGGAAAAAGTGGAACAAAAGGTGGAAGAAACTCACAGAGACCCCGACACTTCCCAATCAATAATACTCATTAAACCTGAGACTCATTCCTGTTTTTAGTATTAGAGACCGTTATATCCTCTGCCATGGTTCTGGCTTCTTCCACCTATCTTCAATTTGACTTGTTTAACTTACTCAAGTGGAAACAAAGTCCAGGTGCTTGAGGAGCTGATTATCACTACTTAAAATCATTATTGATTTCAACACCAAATCCTTACCAGATGAAACAAAACATGGGAAGCTTTAGACCTGCGTGATGCAGTCCTTTTTATCTACATGACAAGATATTTTTGATGGGCTTTGATCCTTAAAAAAGTTTTGGTAATGACAGCAATGACTTGGCATCCTTTTTCTAATGCAAAACATACGCTTTAATTTTTCCGGAATAACGCCCTCAACTTAAAACCATGCATTACACGAGTAAATTTTTTTTGATCACCCTTTTCATTTCGGAAAATCCCGATGATGATACAGTGTTCTTTCAAGATAATTGTTACGTAATATTATACACTATATATCGGCGGATATCATCCCTAGCCCTCTGGCTAAAACAGTAAGCAGTGATGAACTTGCTGCTGGTACCTATCATGATGAGGATGACGTTGACATTGTTTTCATATATTTGGGAGTAACCATAAAAAACTTGAGCGTAGCGTATTTTTCTGCAAAGTCATCCTCCTGTCGTCTGCATATGCCGAGATAATGTAAGCTTTATTCAGCATCATGAATATGAAATGTAAAAGGCTAGAGCTTTTTTATTCATTGGCACATGAACATTGTTGCCAAATGAAAGGAGAGTGGAAGTGAATGTGACAGGAACAGAAGCAGAGAGCCTGTCCGGCACCTACTCTTCCCTTTTCTCACTTTCTTTTTTTCCCCAGTAAGCAACAATGTACTTTGGTGTATTATTACAGTGATGGAGATGATGATAATGACGACGCTGAAAATGAGTATGAAGCCAAAGCCTACTATTATTCTTAAGCTAAAGTGTAATTGTCATATGTACTTGATTTGAATGGTTTACTTTTAGGATAAAAAAAGAAGCTCCTTTATATGATGTTGTTTTTTCTTGGGAACATTATTTTTCCAGAGTTTTTAGCACGTGGCATGTACAAAAGTAGTTTTCACTTTGGGAAATGATGACGAACTTTATTTCTGTGAGGAAAATGGAGGCGGAGAGGAACGCACGTACGAAACGATTGTACAATGTCATACTGCATTATCATTATATCAATCATTATATTTTTTTAAGGCTGAGAGTAGCATAAAGCAAAAATGTGTGTTAGGCTCATTTCATATTCTGAAAATATATATTATTCATTACATGGGGTGGATTATCAAGATACAAGAAAGGTTATGGAAAGTGGTAAAAGTTTCTATATGCTGGAGGATTTTTGGTATTTTCTTTTCTCCCTTTTTTGATGGACTGATTGATTCGGACAGGTCTCTTTACTACTCCTCCTTTCCTAAAAATATAGTTTCTTTATGATTCATGAGACACAAGAAAGCCAAAGAGTGACATGACGTGTTCATAAAAATGTGGGTGTATTTTTTTGTCAAGGCTGTGAAGGTATCGTCATGCTGTAAACATTAAAAATTCATGGGGAAAATGACAACGTACAAACTAAAGTAGGAATAAAGCTTGGGTCCTCTTTTCTCAAGTATCTTTGAAAACGATAAAAAGATATCCCCTGCAATTTTACCAAAGTGCATCATCATAAGAGTGGCAGTGCATTCATTCCATTTCCATGAAGAAAATTGAATCAGGTCAGATCACTTGTCACAAGTTTCTTACGCTTTAGTGCCATCAAAAGTGTTTCAATTTAATAAAAATTCACGTCAGAGAACGAATGTTCTGCTGTTACTACCGTTACGCTGTATTAGATTACTTGCATTTTACTGACATAATGGCTGTCCCAATCAGAATGATTGCTACAGCAACTAAGACATGGACAGACTTTGGAGCATTGATAAAAATAGAAACATAAGCCAATTTTCTTGTAAAAGAAGTGGGGGGAATGTCATAAAATATTCATTTTTTCAAGTGGTGTAGTCTTGATACTGGCCCAAGGCGTCGGAACAGTAGAAGTTGATTACATTACTGAAATGTAAAAAGCCGTGGTAGAGTCAGAAATGGATTAAAGTTGTAAGCCAATATGTGCAACGAGTTTAGGACCCAATTGACCATGAGGCTCATGCAGCATAAAAAGATGTGAAAGTAGCACTCCAAGTAAAATGTGTACCTACTTGAAGCTACTGGAAGCTTCTCAGACTATTCAGTAGCGTTTTTTTGAATGTAGTCTTGTGACTTAATTATGTTTCCTGCTTTAATTGTAATCGCTTCGCAATCGTTTCCAATTCATTCATCAAATCTGAAGAATGTATCAAGGCTAGACTTTGCAAACGTCAATTGATTCGAGATTGCATTAAGCTCGTTGAAAAATGCAATATCTGCCAAGCTAACATTAAAGTAACCTGTAATTAACGCAGAGATGCAATGTACAATAATCTTTTGATATATTCGTTCTTCGCTTGAGGAATGAAGAACAGCAAAAGTAGAAATAATGGTACAAATTGATCATATCCTCAGATAAAGCTGACTAATTACCGGTTTTTAAAACCAATTATGAAACAAACTTGAAACTCTTCACATAAATCCTCAGAACAACAAACAACTTGAGACTGGTCAAAGGAGCGAAGCAATAATGGTTATTATTTTTTCATGGTAAAAACAAACGTTACTCATTGCACCAGTTGCAAAAAAACAATGGTTATTATTTTTTCATGGTAAAAACAAACGTTACTCATTGCACCAGTTGCAAAAAAAACAACTTATTATTTTCATTTCCCATCAGTTTTAAAAAAAAAAAACATTTAAAATTGCAAGAACTTAACTGAATTTCTATTACTGAAATATTACAAAAGTAACAAAAAATATGGTATAAAAAATTATGCAATTTCCCACCAGGAAAAAGCTTAATTATTTGCTCAAATGGCATAGAGCCAATGAGATAGGAGTACATTGTGTTACACTAATTTAGCCAAAAATTTGAAAAAATTAATAATTTCAATTTCATGTTTTCTTTAGCAAACTTCATGAAAGAATAGAATCAAGATAAGGGGTATAAGTTTCATGAAAAAAATATCAAAATCATATAATAATCATATCTACCTGTTACAAACGATCAATCTAAAAATGTTGTAGAAGCTCTTCACTCATTTTTTTTCATTTTATTGTTGTTGATAACAATAATGACTATGATGATACTCTAGGTATACATTTTTCTCTTACAACCCTAAAATATTAAATACCTATGGAGTAGAAAAAATGCAAAAAATATTATACAACAGAGTAAGACTGGTTTTTTCAGAGTTAATTTAGACTTGGGCAGGATGTGGATGGCGGCAAGCAGTCTTGAAAATCCTGGAAAACCACAAGATTACAAATTCCTCTGATGATCATGATGACTTAACGAACTTGACTTGACTGGCCAGTCTGAGTCTGCATGCCGACTTAATTTAGGCACATGTGTATTCCATTATTATACTCTCACTCAAAGACTACAAATTTTTTTATGCACTCTAAGCCCAAGGTAAGGTAGTATGGTAGTAGTATGACGGTCATATAAATTCCAAATTCACTCTAATATATTTTTCTCTTCACTTTAGATTAACGTTATTTAAACGTGTTTGCTCACTCATCCAGATGTACACCTTTTTCAAATCTTCGCATGCTTGCATATGATTAACATAAAAATATTAAAGTTGTGTGGGGATCATGTAGGGTAAGCTTTAAAGAAATTTTTGTTGCTGTAATTATCACGATCATGATGATCTTCTTTAGCCCAGGTTTAGTCGTATTCTATGCTTTTTTAACCATTACCCATCCTCACGTTTTCCTTTTATATGGGTATAATGCGTGCTTTTACATAGGTTCGTTATCGCTTTACCTCCAAACAATTTTCCACTAGAAAACCTGACTCTTCCTCGCATTCCGAAAGAGACTTATTCACATAGAAATTAATCCAAGCATGTATGCTGCTAAACAGTACAAGAATTCATTCACCTGAGACATTTTAATTATTTTCCGATTTTTACATTGGAGACTAGTGTACCATCGCCATCTGTCATACCTACATCTGGTATTTATATTGTGCATGTTGAAATTAAGAGAACGAATAGGTCAGTCTCATAATATCACTGGTAATTACATAAGTTTTTTCAAAGGATTCATGAGTTATTTGATATATTTTATAAAAACGCACAGCGTATGCCTACATACACATGTAAGTGAATGAGGAGGTGTCATTATTATCATTAAGGAGCAACTTATGATTACCACGCAAGAAGGCTAAGCATTGAGCCAATCCTATATTTCTCCACTGACTAGAGAATGTCATAAAACATTAAAACTTAAATGAAGGTATTACCTAAAATGAACTATTTCCCACTCCTTCTAAACGTGTTTAGCATTCCGAGTGAAACAAGGGGTTGGAATATACTCCAGACAACACTAATGGATCTTACGTTATGCATGTTCCTTCACAGAGAAAAAAAACACAAGACGAAACTGAAAGCCATACGAATCAATATGCATTACATCACATTCACACGCGCTCTCCATGCGAAATTTTCGTAATGTAGAATGTACAAAATGTAGCTCAGTTCAAAGAAAATCATGTTCATTTAGTGAAAAAGCTTTCTTCCTTTTGAAGTTACCTACTCCAGTTTTAATACAAAAGTGAATGCTTTCGTAGGGTGACAGGAATTAAGTCTTTGGGAGGTATTCAATGGGTACTCATTCATGCCATGGAGGAAATATGAAGAGCTCTTATGCAAATTTAGCTAGAGTGTCGTGTATCATGCATTACATTTTACAGCTAGAACACCAGGGTTGTTCCTCTGTCTACACATTAAATAATACCTAGGACAAGCTTCAACGCGTAAAAGTCACAATTATCATCAGCAACAACATACGCCAAAAAATGAACGAACGAGGAGGCAAAGAACGGAACTCTACAACATAGGCATACACTCTTCAATTCCCTTTGCTTTTACAACTTGAGATGTGCAAATCCTATTATGAGGAATTAGAATGCTAATATTATTAAAGCTGGTACACGGGCTAGGAATTATGCTTATGAGAAAAATGAAATTCGCTCATGAATATTTAAGTTGGTTATAGCACCACGCAGTCTTCTCAGTTTTTTTAAAGCGTAACATAGTACTCTTGGTTCTTTATCAATGAGTAATGTTACCAAAGTTGACCACCTTACTAACTTTCCTAGGATTTTATGTTACGTTGTTCTCTACTTGATGGAAGTCATAAAGAGAGAGGAAAAAGGTGATTAAATCGTAATAATTCGACGGGGCCGATAGCTTTATCCAATAATGTTTATTACTTTTCTCCTTTTAAAAAAGAAGCGGCCCAAGGGTATAAAATTGTGATATGCGTTTGCCTTGTAACATGAATAAATTATCGTTTTGCTTTCATTTTTTACTCCTTTCCACTCACCTATCAATGGGAAACTTGCCATTTGTTCCGTGTCACATTGTAAATTAGACCGGCGTTTTTACACAGTGCACGTTATGCTCATGTAGTTGATGTTTGTTCTATCCGGAAATTCGCCATAAAAAGCCATATTATATCTTATTGGCTTAAGGCTATAATGGGCAATAATATTAAAGCAGGAGGAGTACAAAAGGTGTATGTTTACGTGTGTTCGAGGAAGGACTAATGTTACAATGGTGGAAACTACTAAGCTCTGTGTGCGTGATCCCATTAAAATTTACGTATGATTTCGTGAAGCAAATGAAACATGAAATAAAATGCGGCACTACTATTTCTAACGTGCGTAAATGTGACTGGATAGAAAATGGCGGTTAATGCTGTTTAGAAGTATTCCATTGTTAAAACTATGAGCTATAATTATGCATTTTCTTGGAAATTTTTTTAGTGGAATTAGAAAATGTTAACTTGTCAGAAGCAAATGAAACATGAAATAAAATGCGGCACTACTATTACTAACGTGCGTAAATGTGACTGGATAGAAAATGGCGGTTCATTCTCTGGCTGTTTGGAAGTATTCTCGAATTCCATTGTTACAATTATAGTTGAAATTATGTATTTTCTTGGAAATTTTTTTAGTGGAATTAGAAAATGTTAACTTGTCGTCATTCTCGTATCATCATCTAGATGACTTTTTGGCAAATGGGCTATGTGTCAGCCACAATTTATTCTGACAAGGAAGGAGGAAAAGGACATGCTCAACTTTCCACTTTGATTTTAATTCTTTTCACTTTGGAAAGAGGCAGGAAAGGAAGTTGTTGAAACGACATTTCCACAGAGAGTGAGAGCAAGATTGCCTATCTGAAACTTTACTCAAATGATATTTATTCCAAAAAAGCTCATTATTTTTTCCACTTTCATCCAAAAACTGTTTAAAAAAGTGCAACTTCCTTTTAGCTGATTTCATACGAGCCAAAAAAATAGTAGAATTTTTTCTGCGTCATTCACTCGGTATATTTTTCTCCTCCCACTTTCACAAAGAAAGTTTTCCTTCAAGAAAGTTTTCTTTCGTTTTGAGACTTTTTTTTTCTTCTAATTACTTTCACAACGCAAAGAGCAGAAAGTTTTAAAGGGAAAACGGAATTAAAAACTTTTCTCCAAAAATAAATAGTTTTTTCACTTTGGCTTACTCACGATTAGAGAAAAGAAGTTAAGTACGTGTAAGATTGTAACAATTTTCTTTCCTGTAAATGATGATGAGAGTGAGAATGTAATTTAGATTGTAGAAATTTGGAGGAATAATTCGAAAAAGGAGGTTTCCCAAGACAAGAAATATATTGAAGATGGTAGTGCAAGGAAAGAAAAATGGAATGAGACATGAGCCCTCATTTTCATCCATCCCACCGATCCACCGTATATACACCATTCCATTTTCTCCATGAGCTTGAACGGATGAGATGAAAAGAGCTTTTTTCATCATAAATCATTGCGACAAATTTAATTAGCAACAACGTCACACCACCATTCCACTAGCATTTTCCCCTAAAAAAAGCTTCTCCTGGTTTTGCTCAAGCTAATCTAAAAAAGCTCAGCTGGATCTAGTCATGCCCGGATCTCATCTGGATTTAAACATTCATCCGAGAAAAGAAACCAAGAGGAAAATGAAAAACTGTTTGTGCCTATTCATAGCTTAGGAGAAAATGCATTTTATTGCATTTAGATCTGAGTCTAGAATCAGTAAGGAATTTTCATGGATTGTATTATAATAAGATGAAATGGAAGAAAGAAAATTATTCATTAAATAGAAAACTGACAGTACTAAATTTTTTGGCTCAACTGGATGAAAATGACTATCATTCCGTCTCAGAGTAAAAAAAATGTTCCCATCTTCATAATGAAAATGGGTATATGCGCTTGCTCCATAATACTTTCCATCCATCCTTTTCAAAATGGGCCATACATGAATCTGATGATGATGTAGCGATGCAAACTGAAAGAGCTAAGAACTCCAAGAGAAAGGAAGGAAACTCCAATGTCACCAAAGCGTATACTATTCTCTTTTCCTTTATCCAATCCATTCATCCCCCTCGAATCGAAAAAGCCAGTGTTTTATTAAATCTGAACGAAATTTTCATTCCTGTCTCGACTCTCTGGACTTTTACTATAAAGTTTCCCGGCTTTCTATAGGTTTTTCAATAAAATGAATATTTTACCCTTTCCCCTCATTTTAAACAATAAAGAAATAGGTAGAAGTTTTAGCAGTTTTCAAAGAATCGGAAAGAAAACCAGAACATGAAAATGAAACGACCAACCTCGAAATATTTTTATATTAAAAAAAACTAGCCTCCTTGTTAAAAAAAACGTCCAGGGTTTTCTAAACTTTCTGTTTACTTACAGCGTGCCTGTCTGTGAATCCAAATTCCGGGCTTTTTCAAAAAGCAATATTGACTAACTGACTTTGGTTCGTGCTGAAGCATGTAATGCCATGTACTTTTCTGCTTTCTTCCTCGCTCTTTGTTTGCTTTTATATTCTGTAGAAAAATACACTCTGATTACTTTACTCGGCCGTTATATGCACTCTACTTAATGGAATGTTGTCTTCTGAGCTAGAGCAAAAAATAAAAGTTGTTTTAAGATATTTTCGAGTTTCCCCCATACACTTGAAGATTTTAAGTAGTGCTTATGGCATTACATACTCCTTACATGCGTGCACTGCATCTCAATACAAAATCTTTTCCCGAATGAAGCAATAAGAACCATTTAGACGATCGACCAACTAGAAAAAGATATATATTTTCTAATGGAATCTCTGCCTGAGTCAGTTTTCCCCCATTAAAATGAAATACTGTTCCGGTCAAGGGACTTATCAATCTCTCTCGAAGTATGGGAGCATACGTATCATAACATTCCAAAAGAGGCAAAGCTACATAGAGTTTTTTATGGGGGTTCCCCTCATAAGAGAGTGAACATCATCCAACCAGTGAACCAGTCCGTCTCTTTTAGAAGGCGTCCATCTTTTATTTTCGTAACTGGACTTTTTTTTCTCCCGCTATCTCATTCCATTTCTGTCCTTATCTCTATCAGAATCCCATATATGAGTAGAAAGTCTGTTTTTATGTGACCGCTCAAAAGCAAAGAGACGTCAGATAGGCAACAGCAAAAGTCTCGTTGATGGTATGATTCCTATCCGGATGAATTCCAAGCCAAAAATGGTCATTCCGGATTCCTCAAAGTCCAAACTTCTCTGACTTTCTCATTTCCGTCCATATATGAAGCCAAAGGCATTTCCCTATTTTAGTGACATTTCTATACCGGTGCCATAAGATATCACTAGAATTACATGAAAAATTCCAGATCCATGCAAAAAAAACACGATTCCATTTCCTCCACACATTCACGATAAGAAACGCTTACATTTCCTTTCTCTTTTTGCGTACCAGTTTTTTCCGGAAGAGACAAGTTCATGACAGCTACAAAAAAAACTTACTGCAATGGCCAGAACAACCGTAGCATTTCAATAAGAAGTAAGCAGTCACTCTGGCATGGCCATTTAATATCTCCTCAACATCCGCCCTTGCTTTTCCTCTCTCTCCCCGTTGCATTCTCAAACAATGTTGCAAAGTCATTCTCCGGGAGTGAATTTTTTATACACTCTCCATAACTCCCTTCTCTACGTCTCAGGGAGAGTTCAAACAGATGAATTTAGAATGAGACATGGGAAACATGGTATGAAGGAGGATGATGATGACGACACAGAAATATCAGTGGAGGACACGAGTCCATGACCAATTTCCATTCGTTACACAACACATGCTGATATACCACTACGGAACTGGAGTTACTACTCTGGAGAAAAAAAAGACATTAAAAGAGCCCAGGCCATAGCTCAGTCACCCTTGATTCATCATTGTAAATCGACAACGGCGAAAAAACAATAATAATAACAAAAATAAGCAGATTATATAATGCAATGTAATATGTAGATATTGGGGCTTTACTCCGGCTACACACTATAGCACCCAACCCAACTTATGATATCATCACCCTCTCTCCAAGTAATAAAGCAAAGTGCAAAAACTTCATTACACTGTAATGTCTTTAGTCTTAAGCCCAAAAATAAGATATTATTTTCATCGAGGCAATACATTGGTCAAAATGATACAGTCTCAGAGGCAACAGTATACTCATTTTCAATTTTTTTTAATGAAGACAATGTCATGCAAATGATGGATCCTCGTATTTATTTGGCTTCCTCTCTCTCTCTCCTCCATTCCAATTTCTTTATTCCTTTCTCTTGGTTGAAATGTGTCTTGAATTTTGAAGAGACAAGATACATTGTATCCGTATACCTATTTTCATAATCGAAATGCATTATGCATTTTTTTCTACCGAATCCAGTCAAGTCACGTTCACTGGTGAAGAGGATCCTTTTTCGTTTTCAAGATTCATTTTAACCTCTTTTAACATTATTGCTTTTTACAAAAAAGTTTTAACCTCTTGTACCTTCTACTGTTAGAAGTGTTTTTTATTCCGTAAGTGTCTTCTTCCTTTCTAAGCATTGTTTGCTAATAAGACATTAAAAGTCACAGTTGTACATGGCCGTTGACTGACATGTGGAAAGACAGTTGGACAGGCTGACAAGATAGCAAAAAGTAACATAATAAAGTTCTTACGTTACAAATATTTTAACATTATACTCATCTCTCCCTCCTACTATCTTTCGCAAGAAAAATCTCTGCGCGTTTTTTTTCATAAGAATGCAGGAAAATATTTTGTGATTTTTATTGCGAAAAATTCTCCGTAAAAAGAAAAGAGGACAAAAAATAACAATTCCTTTTTCGGTGCTATCTCTTCCAATAACTATTACATAACAAGAGGTCCAACATACAGCTTAACAATAACAACAACAATGGCAATAAAAAAATCCCTCCTTCCTTGTCCCCATCTACTCTTGTCGGTTTAGTCACACATGCAAAATGGCCATTTCGGCTCTCTCTTTGGCTAAAAACGGGCCACCAAGGTCCGATTTTGGTTGTCCAAAATGACCATTTTCTCGAAACAAGAAACGAATCTCTAGTTTTTCTTTGTCGTTACTCCTTATTTACTTTAGTAGACTCAGACTCTATGAGATATAGATAGTATCAATGGATCGTCATCTACGATTTTTTTATTTCCTC
>JAANSQ010001641.1:0-14377 GCA_036850885.1 Lepidocyrtinus dapeste
TAAATGTTTTTTCTCATTTTATGTATTTTGCTGGCACTTTGTGCATCCCATGGAAATATTTGACGTAGGGCTTTGTTGAGCGAATCTTCTTTCACGTTTTTTCTTCATTAATTTTTTCCATCTCATTGGAGATGATGATCCATCACATTATACACGTTTTACGTTTCAGCTATAGTCTTTCCAAGACTTTTGGTTTGCTTATGCATCCATTCCGATACTATCTCCTGATTTCCTATCAGAGAAGCCAAGACGCTTACATAGTGCTTCGCTTTTTTTGATTCTGGAATGGTTTTTAAAGTTGCAGACTTTGTAGAAAACGATAAAAGTGAATATAGATAGGACAAAAATAAATTGAAGGGTAAAAAGATTGATGCTACTGTTCGCCAAATATGTCCTCCCTGTTTTATTTTTCATAGCTAATGTCTTTAAGGAGGACAATCGCCCGATCAACCTTATAAAGATATAGCACCTTCTTTTCCAACTCATACATTAACGATACATTAACTCCATCCATTACGATTCTCCTCCGTGTCAACTTACTCCTGAAAAACTCTTACTACACTTTACTTCCCTTAAATTTGTTCTTTTGGAATGAAACGAGAAAGTGAGATGCCTTGTACCTGTAACAACGCCCATCTAAAATAAATCTAAGCGTTCCATTTTTACATGTTAGTGTAATCGCAACCAAGTTTGGCGTGACTGTTGCGTCATTCGGCGTGAGTAAAAAAGTGGTCCCTTGAAACAACTAAGCTAAATAAGAAAGTTACGCGTTACAAAACGAAATAGTTTTCATTACCAAGTCCCGTCCCAATCCTGCATTACTCGTACGTTTTTATGTTGATTCCCACCAATCAAAAATAAACACAATGAAAGTATTTCATTTTATAATAATCGTTGGATATAGTTGAAACGGATAGTGCCGCTACTACTGAAGTTTTAACAATTCATTTCACGTTTCCGACATTGTGAAACTTGTGGTGAATAATAAACTAGCTAGGGAAGTTCGTTTAAATGAATGAATAACTAACAAATTTGTCATGTAAACGGTAATAGTGTTAACCCAGACTTTTATTCAAAGTTTACAGAACTGAGTTTGTCGAGACATCTATAACTTACATATGTGATGCGCTGGAATCTTCCTGATCTGTAGACGGTTTCCTTTGTTCAGCTTATGTTTCCTGGTAATAAGTTCTGAAAAGTAATCAAATTATACACTATATTTTCACGTTGGTATGCATTTATTACTCAAAAGACCTTTAAAAACCCTTTTAATTTTACGCTTGGTGAAAGTAATAAAATAAACTAACGTATTCACTCTTCCAGTTCCAGTATATTTTCCACCAATTCCCAACAACTCTTGGTAAATTAATTACAGACTCTAGATTTTTATTCTTCCTTTAGGCAGCATAAAGTGGGTGTATTATAATTATGCAGCAAATAGCCAAGCTTTTGTCTTTACATTTGTAAAGCAAAGCCCTCTCCACTTTTCTTTACTTGGCGAATTTTTTCCATGAATCAGCATGACATTGACGTGTGATTTACGTGACGTGGAATATTTTTGTTAAAACAAGGAATACCCTAAAAACAGTAGTTTTCCTCTTACCCATGTTGTTTTTTTTACAGAACAATGACAATGCTACATAATTTTTACCCTCTTGTTGACTTGTGAATTCTCGTTGTTGACCTGGAATGCGGGTTGATAAATTATCTATTTTTATATTTTATGGTTGCGATAAACTAAACAAAACAGGATGAACTCCAAAAATTGTTTACGCGTTCTAGTTAAAATTTAGATAAAATTTTAGTTTAATATTTAAATATATTACATAGATCAAAAATCCATCTATTTCTGTTTCCTATTTGGTTAAACAGAGCGTACTGAATATAAAATGGTATAAACAAGGTTACATCATGCATCACAATAATTCAAGTTTCGTATAATCCCGAAAGAAATGCTTGTTTGTATGCTCAACGTATTTAATCGACATAGTTTACGAGCAGGAGAAAAGGTAAAGATTTACAGGATGACTTGAGGCTTTCAGCTTTCCCGTTTTTTGTGGCGTCTTTTGGCTTTCGATTTTCTATATTCATTAGCTTGCGGCATTTCGCAGTTTTAAGCCTTCCATGGGCTTAATGTATTTATGCGTGTTTCTATCATGCTGGTTAAAACCCACATTAGACAAAAACAGTTTTCCTCTGTTTGTCCCAAAGGTTACATTAGAAATTTCATTAGTTTTGGCTTAACTGCTTTAGAGGTAGTAAAATTTAATGAAATAAAATTTCTCGACTGTTCATAAAACTCACTCTTGCTTAGGATGTGATCGTACGATGCAAAATAATGTTTATAAAGGAAAGTACATAAATACTCGTTACTTAACTCGCATTCGCACATTTTTATAGTATAGTCTGGAATCGTGAAAGGAAAAAGTTGAAAAGAAAGAAAAGAGACTGATGGGAGGTAACGATTGATTCAAGAATGGGATAAAAAGTGGAGAAAGCTCAGGGTAACAGTTAATACACGTCACTACCGATTGCCTACTAAGCTTCTTTTGTTTGCAGTTTGTAGTTTACTCATTTCTACTTAAGCACTGGTGCACTTAAGTACATTATTGGTGAAAATAAAAGTAAGAGTCTTTTCGGAGTCCAAATGTATTGGCAAAATACACATTCACGAAACATATCGACAGTGATACTTATTGACCATTGGGACTTTGATTTTCGTCCGTAGTTTAATGTTTTATTGAGTCATTTGGCTCTAAACCAGATGTTAAGTACCTGTGATGAGTGAACACTTTAACATTTGAGGTTTAACCTTTGGGATCAATCTTGAAACCGGGTACTTGACAAGTTTAGAAAAAACACAGCCCCTCCTTGTTTCAATCGGGATAGCATTGAAACAAATAAAATAAAAGGACAGCTACACACTATCTCCTGCAAATAGGAGGATAAAACCAAATTATTTTACATTTTGCATAACAATGTGGCAAAATCAAAAGATTTCAATCTTGGGTTCAACTTTTTTTTCAACATGAAACATGGCAATAAGCAATAAGCGCATGTAAATTTTTCTGAAATCAGAAATACATCTTTCAGACGAAAGCACGTAGTAAAACTGGTGAAAGCAGTGAAGCACAGGTAGATTTCGCATCATGGAACAGCACAAAAGGGTTTGCTATGTAATAAATAATAGCATTCTTACAAAATTGTAAAAGTCGAGATTCAAATCCAAAGTTGTTTTTTGATGGGGTTTCGATTGCAAACAGCGGGTAATATGGGAATGATAATGGTGACATGTATACAGAGTCTTTTTTTTGAATTACATTCTAAGAAGGATGCATGGGCGTAAACTCCATCAGCAGGGAACCGGAACAATGTAAGCCGCTCTGAAGGATTTTCAATATAATTTAGAGTCTCATAGTTTGACCTTATTTCGCACGTCAAATAATTCGCCGGATGCGAACGTAGCGAAGAGGGAGGATTTTGAGAATTTTACAGGCTAAATCGCGTTTTCTAAAGCAAGGAAAAATTAAATATCTATTCTAATAAAACCATATGACAGATTTTGAAATTGATCAATTCGTAAGAAATGTGTAACATCAGGATATACCATATTATAGGGATTCTTTTCGCAAAACTCTAGACTTGCTTGTTTACCATGTAAAAAAATGCTGAGATGGATAATCGATTTTCTTTCCATCATTGACTGAATGAAGGAATCAGCGAAAAAAATCCTTGATAGCGCCCTACTCAGTCCGCCAAAGTATTTTGTCATCCAGGACAGGAAACAAAAGGATTTGAAATGGTTTAAGATACAGGAAAAATAACACCAGTTCGTGAGTTGTCGCATTCATCAATCGAGATTTAGTTGGATTTGAAGGAAATTTTTCGCCATGGGTTGTAATAGTTGAATACAGTCCTTCCTGGCCTTCAACATCTATAAGTCTAGTTTAGTGTCAGCGAGACTATTTTGTACCCAATTATAAATAAAGAATCCTTGCAAAAACGAATTTCTTTTGACTTTTCATTCTTGTTTTCATTTATTTATTTTTTGTCATAAATACCTACACATTCGACTTGATTAATTTAGTATTTCATATATAATATTTTTAATGCTTGTTTCCGCATCGCTTACCGAATTATAATGTGGATAACTTGATTAGCTTACGCTCCATAAATACTCTTTCAAACGGTTGAATATGTACTTTACAATTATTTTACATTTAGTACCATGATTGGCAGCTCAGAGTAAACATTCAAAACTTTTTCCCTCAAGGTACTTAAAACTGCAACTAAACTTATAATATGAAATAATTGCAAAGAAACTACTTTAATAATTGTTCATAATTTTTTTTTGTCCTCATAAACTATCTCAACTAGTGAATACCAAAAGAGCGTGGATGACATCTTCTTAATAAATAAGACTTCTATGAAAATTAAATAATCAGTTTGTCGACACAATTTGCAATTCCGTTTTGAACAAAATTATCTATGGACTCTTTTTCTATTATAGTAAATGATCTTTTTCTTTTCTTGTTCCTTCCTGTCATTAAAAGATTTTATACCATGACTTCTCTGTACTATCACAATTATCATATCATCATCACTTTCAAAATATTTAAGAGATTTTAGATGGTAATTCAATTACTTAGACAAATTACTTACAGTCTACGTAATATTAAAATTTTGTGAGTAAAGGTAATTCAATTATTGTAGCATTTTCTTTTTGGAATCAGCTCTGTTTACTTGACAGAAAATTTCCTCATGGCGCATAAAATTCTGTGTATTGTATTTTTCAGTAAAATAGCATCTCTTAGAAGTTACACTTTATCCATCTTAACTAATTATATGGATTTACTCAAATTATACTACAGTATTCCACTTAGAGCCTACTTGAGATTGTATCAATTGATTATGTCATTAAGGTATAAGGTTCATCAGCAGCAAACTTAGCAAATGTTTTGTTTAATACGAAGGATAAAGATGATGTACAACTTGAATCCTACTTACTCTATCGTCGCATGAAATAAACCCTGTATCGCTTAGACAATACAAAGGATAAGATAGCTCTGCTCTAAATACAGCCTTGAACTAACTACTAGTATGAAAAAATGGGAAGTTACACAATTTTTGCATGTTTAATAAGCAACTGCCTTATCCTCAGAAGCTCAGATGTGTTGTGGTGTTACTAAAGTTGATAACTAAAAGTTCCAGGCTGAAAACGGAACTTCTTCTTTATCTGGAATGAGTACATTGAAACGGCAAGTGACTTTGGGTTTTGTACTCGGGACACGTCTTGTGTTGTCCTCGTCACAAAATACGGTAAGAGAAGGTATCAGTTGCGGAATAAACGGTAGCGAGCGCGCGCACGATACGAGGAGAGGAACATTGTTGCAGGCCATCACCACAAAAAAGACTTCCTTAAGTCATAGTCATACTATCCCTTTATCCCCTTTATTTTCACAGCTCAAGGACATCAACGTGCCTTCAGGGATTCATGCAATGTTTTACCCACTTCCCTGTAACTTTCTTTTCTTCCGTTTCTTTTCCATTGTGGTGCAGTAGTGCCATTCTACGTTTTTGATTTATTATAGACCTTTTCACTAGGAATTCCTTCCGCGACACAAACCAAAGGTTAAAATGAGCTGGGGTGAGCTAGGAAAGTGTGTATAGCTTATACTCCTTTAGACCAACTTTTTAGTCAGTCTGGGAGGTGAGGTGCTGGTGAAAACACCTACGTATACTTACAAACTTTGAGAAAATGGCTTTTCCTTTATTTATTCCCATCCAGTGCACCGTATAAAACAAATACGATGAATGGCATAGAGCATCCTCCTTCAATCCGGCTTTCTCCGAGAAAACTAGATGAATTAGCGGCGGATGAGCCTGACTCATTAGATGGTCAAGTCTTTTCACTTCTCCTTTTCTTTTTCTGAACCTTCCCAAACTAAAAAGACCCTTTCTTCCTGGCTCAACTAGCTTTATTTAAGTCTTCTTTACGTCTATCTGAGCATATAGGTGAGATACTTACGAAGAGGTTACAAAGAGAACGAATAAAATATGTCTGGTGAATTGAAACGAAATGAGAAAATTAATCCTTTTATAAATACATGCAGTCATTTTCCGAGAAATCATTTCTTACTCTTTATATATATGTTCTTATGATAAATCTAATGAGATCTGCCCTGTTAAATAAGGAAAACGAGGATGACAAGCTAGAAATGAGATTCACCTTTCCTATACACGCACACAAGAAAAGAAATTGTTTACTCGAGGATTCTGCTCAAGTTTGACAAATCAATTGGTTGAACAGGACAGCAAGAGTTAGAGTTCATCTTCGTCCTTTTCCAAAATGTACTTATTTCGCTTCTGAAGGACATATTCCTTGCTACATTTCAACAAGTTTTTCCTTTGTCACCAAATAAACTGCTGTGTTACATATAATTGCAAAAATATAACCAACTGAACACGATTTCTTCGTAAAATTTGTGAAATTAGAAAATGAAACACATTTTAATATGCGCGATTTTTATTTTTTTCTGCTGAATATTTATACTTACTTTTTACCTAAGGGTAAAACGAGAGAGAAAATATTCAAATTGGAGTCGTTAAACCAGCATGAATTATAGTTCTACCGATTTTGTTTTAATTAGCATACTACTAAATTTAACACAAGAAAAGAAAATGATTGGTTTATTTACCCTAATCACGTCCCCCATCGCACTGCGTCTAAATTGCGTAAGAATATACCCTAATTACATTCCTTTGGTATGGGGGAAAACTTTGGGATTAAAATTATTTTGGAATACTGCGAAATAGCTAGGACAAGACGTATTCTTCCTAAGAAATAGTTTATGAAACAAAGCTCACAATCAGATTCTGATGTTGATGATGAAAGCAGTGGTGTGATAAGGTTTGGTGTCTCTAGTAATTCCTACTTTTTTTCTCTTACTTACTCTCCTACTCCCAATTATTTTTGATAAATATCTTGGTACTTTAACTTAATTTTTAATTATATTTACATCTGTGGAAACCAAATTAATCATGTGCGTAAATACGTAGGTAATCATTAGAGTCTCTTACCCTATTCATCGAGACACTGTACAGATTTCGACTAATATTTTTTTAGTGCAGCCACTATGTCCTCCAGGGAAAGTTAAAAAGAATTGTTAATTCAGGGAGGGGGAACCTACATTTGTTTGTTTAGAGTAAATCATTTATTTGAAGCTTATTGGTTTTTTCAAAGAGTATTTTAAAATAAACAACTGGCTGATAAAAACCACGTACGTTTTTATATACCATTACGGTCAGTCGATTTTATACCACTTCCCGTCATTCTATCCAACCAAAATGTTAAATCAGTTACTCCGCAGTTAAATTCAATTTACCCGTAGTATCGAATCGGAAATTATGCCGGCAGCAATTTCCAGGAGAAAGGTGAACTGCACTTACATTATGAAAACCACTGCAGGAGAAATTTTACATTTATTTAGTTCCTGATACTGTTAAAGAGGAAGTGGACTCTTCATATTTGAGTTAATGAACATTTTAGAAAGTTCCATTTGTTCGGCAGCTATGAATGAACGGATCTACTTCCGGGAGGAACTAATGTATATGATTTAACACAGGTATTGCGCATATGTATATAGCTTTCATATGTTCAAATTGGCTAAAAATTAGTGGAGAGGTTATTTTATAGGGCTAGTAGCAGCGGTTCTCAGTGCTCTGGAGTAGTCAACTGATGGCACATTTTTCTCGATTGAGTGATGTGTGAAAGCTTTCAATGTGCGACATGTGGAGAGACTCTTTATTATGAGCCATTTCCAAGAGATCACACAATCTCGTGATTTCCTTAAACAGGGCTACGATCCGCCAATTGAATTTTGCACTGCACTCCACATGGGTCAGTTTCCATTGCTTCCTCACCATTGAGCAAATGTCCCTACGTTCCCTACTCTCTTGAGAAGGCTGAGCAGGGGTGGAGGTTGACGGGAGCATGTCATATTTGTTCGCTACAACGAGAACAGGCACATTGTGCATATCCCGCGACTCATAAATTTGTTCTTTTAGACTCTTCAGTTGCTGGAAAGAGTCCAGATTTGAAGCATCATACACCAAAATATAGGCTGATGCACTACGAAGCGACACGCCACCCGTCCATTCCTCCAGTGAATTTTGAGGAAATGATGAGAGCGGCGGTAGATCCACGATCTTCAGCTGGTAAACTCTATTGTCCAGCATAACTGTCCTAGTATGCACTGCAGGCCGAACCGTCGAACAATATTCGTCTGGATACGTATTCGTTATAAATTGCTGAAAACAAAGAAAATACAAACATGACAAGTTACAAAGGATCAAGTCATTGTATGTGAACAAAAGAGGAACAGAAAAAACGAAGTTCCTACAAAATGATATGAGTAAAGTAAAGCAGGGAAAAACTAGCCATGCAAAAATAAGATGATTAATCGAGTTATAACTTTACTCACAGTTCACGGGATACATTTTGCTGAGCCTAAATTTTAATTAACTTTCTTAACTTTGGGCTCATTCCTGGTATATATGCAAGCTTACCATGTAATCACATTTTTTGCTTAATGCTCGCTCACTCCCTCTCGTTTCGCGGATGGTCTCTTAAACTTAACTACTTTCATGATAGAATCATTAGCGTAACTAGGGAACCAGCTCGAGACTACGCAAGAAAAAACCCTTCATTTATTTCATGATTTGAAATGATACTTGCACTGCATCATCTCGTTTCATCATGCGGTAACTAGAAATAAGGAAACGAGAAATCTCTTCCTGTTCTAATCTACATGTTTACATACGCCTGGCTGCCACCTAAGCCCATCAGGTTGTGACCTAGCCTAGCCCAGCTTAACACTCAAAGACTAGCTAGGAAAGCTATCGAAATCCCCAAAGTAAGTAAAAATGAACACCATGGGAAAAATAAAAAGGCTGTATAAAAATATGTCTAGTTTACTACTCAGGGTAAACTCATTCTCGTTATTTATTCGACGAGCGTGTATAAGTGCTTTGAATTATTTGTGGATTGGACTAGCCATTATTCTTTTTGGGTAAAGGTACTTCCACTTTTCATCAAATGACTCCTTTCTCCACAATTTTATTTCCTTTGCGTACCCACTTTTTCCTGCTATACTAAACAACAGACAATTCTGGCCGTTAACAACCTGCTACAAACTCAATACTCCCATTACATTACGCTCTGCAATGAGATAGCACGCTGTGCCAGCCTAGACTTTCTCTTTACGTATTTCATTGTCTTTGTTCCCACTTGTTCACCCAGACTCACGTTCAGTCTTAAAGATGGCACGTATTGTAAACCTAAGTATACTTTCTCACTTCTCATTTTGCAGGAAAAATGCCAAAATAACAACAGTAAGGGAAAATGCTTCAAATCATATCACACGTTTTCTTATCTCATAAAATTTGGTTATGCATGTAAGCCCTCATTCTTTTTCAGGGTGGTATCTTAAGCAGTTTGCTGCATTGTTGGCATGAAACGCGAACACAACACCTTGTACACATCCTTCTTTGTCAAATCCTGAGTCTACAGAGTTTATATGTAAATTTAGGGCCTTATTCATAAGTTCACTTCTTTGACGCAGCTTCTTTTACAATAGTTATACGCTAACATGCCTAGTTTCTACAAGTGTTTTCCTTCCTGCTATAGTAACATTTCTGCTTCCTATTGCAAAAACGTAAAAAGAAGGTGAGACCTTAGAACTTTCTTAGAGCCTATGTAGTTTGAACCGTGAAACCTATGCATGAAATACGCAATTGTGGTGGTGTGGAAATCAAAAAAAAAATCTTCATAGAGTTTTGGAAAGCTTTGCCAAAATTGAAGAAAAAATTTGAGCAACTGAATGACGTTGAAATTGTTGCTTCAGAGCTCTCATCAGATTATACAAGACTCAAGAGTTAAGAGATTTAATAGTTGAAAATATCGGGATGTGCTAATATTAGATTCAAACATGATAACGTGCCTACTTTTACTTGTTCCATTGTTTTTATGCAACAATAAAACGGTTTAAAGTCTTGGGAATCCAATATTGAGGTACTTTCTTCAATAAAACAAGATTCTTGCATTGGACATGATAATGGGATGCACATAAACTTTAAGGTACTACGATTGTTGCTCAGTACAAAACCCATTTTCTTTTCGTGAAGAGCATTTTTATGGCAAACTCTTCCCAAATTCGAATGCACTTTTGTACAGTTGAGTATAATGGAATAGGTGGTACTTCTCATCTACGTAATGATCATCATCATCGTCACCACCGGAGAGCGTCATGCAGTGTAATTTCTCTCACTTGAGTCTTCTTTTCCACGTCCCTGCTTTTTAGACTAAAAGCCCACTCGAGCAAATGTCAATGGATTTTTCCCTTTGTTTGGCTGCTTCAGAGTAAAAGGTAAGTGAAAGGGAAAGAATAGAGACTGAAAACGGTTTTCATTCTTGAAAAACCCCTCACCATCTTCTTTCGTCAACATCGCCCCTCCAATCTATTCACGCTTTGGGTTCAATCTTGAATTGAGAGCTATTCACGAGGTGATTCGATTCGATGAACAATTGGAAACAAACTTCAATGGAGGGGAATGTAATTACACTGTAGGATTATTTGGAACGGTAGAATGCTTGATCGAATTTTAAAGAAAAAATGTGTAGTTCTGTGGAATATGGTGCTTTGCTAATCTCTATACTTACACATTTGCAAACTTTTAGGAATCATACGTGGATTCAAAAATGTCCATAGCTAGTTCAAACTCCGTAACACTGAAACAGTTACATCCAGTTACTCTGTGAGTTGAGATGAGAAAGGAACTAAATGTGCAGAATTGTAACATAGGAATTTAACTGTCTTCTAACCAATAGAATTTACTTGTATGACTTGCACCTAGTGAACTATGGGTTCTTTATGGTTCTCGGCTACTTTATTAATTATGAAACTAACACTAGCAAATATCAGCGAAACTCATTTTGTCTAACAAAACAGACTTTAGGGGAAACTTAACTGGATTGTAAAAGCTTCTACTAAAGAATAGAAAACGAAAAAAAACAGTTTTCATTCATAGAATTCGATTTCCGCCTAAAGGTTAAAGCAATAATGAAAAGGTACAAAGATAAAAAATGCTTCTCCCATTCATTTGCATAGAAAGAACCACAATTACAATAATTTTTTATGGAATTTTATGCACGCCTTGTTTCAAGTCTTTATGCTCGAAATGTCGAAATGAGAAAATATTTTTCTGCCACTTCGTATAACACAAGCCTTGTAATAAAAAAACATCTCACAAAAAAATTCCGCGCGTTCCCTTTGAATGAATTGAAAATAGGCAAATAATAACAAAAAATAAAGTCTATTCGTATTCGTTCCTCACAATACTAAAAAAATCTAGCAAATAATTGCTTCTGTAGAAAACTGGCATTTCGCATGTATAAATGCATATCGTTCTTTTAAGAAGGAAGTTTTTTCATTGAGATGACGTGTCTGAGCAATAGTTCCCAAAGAGGATGTTAAAAATAAACAAAATAGTTTTCCTATGTCGTTATTATTTTAATAAACTTCTAAACACACATCCAACTTTGTATCTGAGAATGGAAAAAGTTTTAAAAAACAAAAAAAAATGTTTAATAGTTTGTCTTTCTCTCCGCTGCCTGTTTGTTCTTTTCCATTCTTGACGCCTCGGAAATCTAAACAAGAATTTACCTTACAACAATAAATAGCATTAAAGGTCAAATTTGAAATCAATATATGCCCAAAAAAAATTGTTCAGTAAACCGTATAAGGCTGACGTGACGAAACCAAATCGAATGTAAAATATTTAACACAAAAATGTAATATTCTCTGCTTATTCTGTAAAAGCGATGATCACGAACACTCTCATTAAACTACCAGGTTTGAATTCTTTGGGCAGTTCATAAACAAAATAAATACCTGGATGTTCATGAGGCAAACTTATGAAATGTCCTTGCATTAATAAATCAGCTTTTATAAATACAAAAGCCATGGCTTTTGTCCCAAGATCAAAATAATATAGTTTAAAAAACCCGGATATTTAGTTAGTAGTCCATTGGTGTCTTAGCAAACGAGTACATTTGTAAATGAACAGACCGTCTATATATCTTCTTTGAGCTAGTGATATGGTAACTTGCTCCATTCGCTTTCATAACCTGTGTGAAGTGTACAAAGATGCTAATGAATACGTGAAAAAGATGTATTCGCGGCGCGCATGAAAGGGTTCGGATAAAAGCCCGTAATTACTCTAGCTGATATTTGCTCCTTCAGTCTTCTTTTTGTTTGGTACAGTCTCCCTTTCACTTTCACTCTCAATTTAGTCACGGCAATATGGCTTTGAACATTGTGTGGTGATGTGATGCCTGCCGGCCTCCAGTAATTGCTTTGCTCCTTCGTTCTCCCATTTCCATTTGCCTTACTAGTGAAACGTGTTGCCTGTTTGGATGGTCCCAGACCATTGAATGTGGCTAATAAGGCCCTAAATAATTGTATGCACTTTTACAAGCGATATGGTATCTTACGCTTGCAATAAAAAAAATATGCCAGAAGCAGCCCATCGACTCGACCGTAATCTGAGTTTCCTTTGAATAAAACTCCAACAAATCTTAATGGAATGGAAAAGAATCATAAATATTTCATTTTGGACTACTTTACTCCATTGGGGTATACGTATACAGGAAGTTATAAAACTCTCTAAAAACTAATTACATTTTAATTAGAAACGTGCTGGAATGGTCTGCGCGATACAGTTTTTTAAAAAGCGCAGGCCACTTGCCCTCGTACAATTGACCTTGTTTCTTGGAGAAACAAGTAAGTAAAACAAACATTAGTTGCCCTAATAAAAAACACATTTCATTTTTATTTATCCTACATTCAATATTTTGATCGAGTTTGGCTGGGGAGAAAGTTTTGAAAGTTTTACTCTACTCAAAAAAAATGCAGCGATCCATACTTCCATAGATACATAAGCATAAAGTTTTCATTCCCAAAGAGGCGGAGGAAAGTGTAGAAAGCTAATTTAACGACCAGCTCTGAAGCTACAGCGTGGACATAAAAATTTCCCGAGAAAAAAAAACTTGGTTTTGTGATTAGAATGTGAATCCTACATAATTACTAACAAAATTATTAGTAGCAAACTAGACATTTTCTTACTTGAATAATCGAGGTCTTTCCCACGTTGGACGCTCCTAATACCACAATTTTAACAAAGTGCATTTTCAGACTTCATTCTTCATTCGACATCTGGCCTGTAAAAGTAAATCAAATGCATTAACACATTAAACTTTAGTCCTCGGTTCTCCTAAGCAATCACAGTCGAAACAAAAACTCTACTTGAGGCAGTGAAACATTAGAAGTTTTGTTTTGTAGAAGCTCTTCTTTCTTTTTCCATAAACAAATTTTCATTATAATCATTTCATTAATCGTAGATTTTTCGGTGGTGAATGGTGAAGCTTCTGAGAGTGAAAATACACTAGCTATTCATCGCACTGGGATTAATGGATTATGTTCTGGAATGTGTGAAAACGCATACACACACCTTTCCATCTGGAGAGGAAAGTTTTTGGTGGGGTGAAAGTAGTTACGTTCCTTCGTTCTGGCATGAAAGCAACACCAGAACTTTTCAATGCAAGCAACTTAACTTTTCACAGCAAGGACCAGATCCACTGCTACGATTAACCTAGGAATGTCGCGATAGGAAAAGGGAGAGAAGCAGAGAGTCTAATCTGGTCAAAGTGAAATGTGGAACATGAAACATGATCTGAAAAGTTTTCTTTTACTTTTGGGATAACACTGAAAAAATATTAAGCTACTATAGCTTTAATTCATTAGTAGCAAAATACAAATATCAAAAGAGCAGCTTTTCACATTCCTCCCATTTCCCTCCAAGTAATATAGCCTCAGTCCTATTTTATCTAAGGAATGTAGCTGAAGTTGAGTTGTGTGAGCTGTTCTTGAGTCCAAGTGCAGCAAACCCGTTTAGATACAACTTGAATGAAAGGGAAAGATTGAAATTAGTTTCGTGTATGGAACTAATAGCGCAGCTAAAGGAGTAAACTCTACACAAGTACGCTGACAAGAGTTTTCAGTCAAATTCTCTCCAAACCAACTTTCTCCGCGATGTTCATATGAACGTCACTTGTCTGCATTGACAGAGTCTATTCATAAAAGTATTTGTACAGAGAGGCATCACTGGCAAACGCATAATTGAGATAACCTTTTATAATGAAATAGGTATATTTGAACTAAAAAGCAAAATATAATTCTCCATCTAAGGAATTTCTCTGCATACAAGGTTTGCTACAGTTAATTTTAAAAGATTTAGCGCTAGTGTTTTATAACCTAAT
>JAANSQ010001642.1:0-14374 GCA_036850885.1 Lepidocyrtinus dapeste
AGCTCAAGGGAGAAACTATATATTGGTGGATTTATGACGTTCTTCAAGATGTTGCATGTACTCTTTTCTTGAATGGGGGATGATCTCGGCAATTTAGAAGGAACTACATTATCAGTACTGAACGAAGACTACGTAGTGTAGAAGAAGATTTAACATAAGTAACGTTGTAAATGTTCGCCTTTTTGATAGAATCTTAAATATGATGATGTCTACTAGAACTTGTACTGTACCCTCTTTTCGGGGTCTTGCTTGTGTGCTGTAACGTAAGTAAGGATTAAAGACCTAATATAGTGTACATACTGGTTTTGCATGCTCAAAAATAGAAACGAAGTAACCCAAATGGAATTTTTCACAAAAAACGTGAGTATCTGAAACTCTTTGATAACGCATAATATGGATGTTCTCGGCGCATTATTTCATACGAAAGTATTAAACATAGCACAAGCCATCGCACACATATACACGTTAGCTAGCTAGCCGATACTCACTCACACTCATTCCTCACTTTGCTTTAAACGCTTTTGGAGGTTTGCGTTTGGCTGGTAGCCATTATAATTCAGGCGTATAACATTTAATGTTCAACTTAAGGTGGGTTCAAGTGTACGTGAGTGGCGAAAAATCTTATTACCAGATTTCAAATTAATTAGTTTAAAAAAATACATTTTGTTCACAAGCAAAGTTTTGCACTAGTGTGTCAATTCGGTAAGTTAAAAAAATGTCAAGTTGTCAAAAGATTAAATAAAATAAAAAAATACTTTTATATAAACTTTATGCAAATAATATATTTCTGGCATAATAAATAGTTCTAAATAATTTTAATGTTGCTAGCTCACTTTTGTCCAATTCCATTAATTTGTAGTAATTTTCATACAATTTTTTTTTTTAAATTAACAACTAAATTTAATGGTCTTGTAGGATCATGTCTCGCAATGAATGTCGAGTTTACGTGGGAAATCTTCCTCCAGATATTAGGACTAAGGATATTGAAGACCTATTTTACAGATATGGGAAAATCTTATACGTTGACCTAAAAAATCGACGAGGACCGCCGTTTGCTTTTGTTGAGTTCGAGGACCCAAGGTAAGTAAACAGAATGTGTTTAATATTTAAAACTGTTATTTTAATTAATTTATGCAAATTGTAGATCTGGATTGATTTTAGTGAAACATACAAGTTTGAAGGCCCCCAAATAAATTAAAAAATGTGACAATTTGTTTTGTAAGGTGTTTAGTTTTTGTTCTGTTTCCTCCCAAATAAACATTTTTTTCTGATTTCAATAGTTGATTCAGGTAAATGAGCAGTGACAAGGAAACAAAGTGATATATTTGTATAATAAGCAGTTATTTTCTTAACCCTTGAATACCCCTAATAAGAAATGTTAAATACACAAATACTGTATCACACGCATATATAAGCAATTTGTGCTCAGTGAATATTAGCTAACTAAACCGCACGCACCAGTACCAGTCACTTTTCGCCTATATTCGCAAGCTTGACGGGCGGCGGATTGACCTGTTTTTTTTCAAAGGAAAAATGAAGATGATATGCAAGCAAGGGAATAGGGAGATTTTTTCATTTCTTTCTGCATACAAGTCTCATGCTACGGGCCAATGCCAATGGTTCTAGTTATTCTTGTCATTGCCATTATTATACCACCATGGGAAAAGCGTTGCAGGACAAATTGTTAATGAACCATGAATCGCATGATCACGATGTATTAGAAAAAGACCGTTGTTTTAAAATATGGATAGCAAATTAAATTAGAATGAAAGCTATATTAATTGTAATGTCTCTTGTCAACTGTTTAAAACATTGACTCGGGAGGACTGATGAATCTGGAATAAAGTTAACTTATTTACTGTATGCCTTTATTCTTACAGGGACGCTGAAGATGCAGTCTCTAAACGAGATGGATACGATTATGATGGATATAGACTACGGGTAGAGTTCCCTCGTGGTGGTACCCGTGGCCGATCTGGTGGCGGTGGCGGAGGGGGAGGCCGCGGAGGCGATGGCCGTGGACGCGGAGCACCTGCACGACGATCACAATACCGAGTTATGGTTTCTGGTACGATGATAAGACAAAATGATGACGTTGAGCAAAAATCGTTTGAAAAGAAAAGTTGGCATCTTAAAATATTAACCAGTATCATTACCACCTACACCACTACTGGCGAAACCAGCAGCCTAATGTGCTGCTGTGTAGTAAAAGTTGTATGAAAGGGATGAAAATTAATGAAGCTTCTTACTTCCCTTCATTTTATGTTTGAAGTTGGTGTGCTGCTGGGATTTGAGAAGATCGATGTTGGTTACCATCGGTCTTCCAATGTCATCAGCTGCAGTCTTCCAACAGATTCCGAACAGGCGCATAAAAATAAGTTTTGTGATTGAGAGGAGCATGGAGCATACTGAAAAAATGTTACTTCGAGGGAAAATTTGGAAAATTTATGACGGGCATTAAAGTATTTCGTGCTTGGCATGGCTCTTCCTTCCTGTCCGTCGATATTGAAGAAGGAGAAAGAGAGAGGGAGATAAACCTTATTCGCTGGGTCCAGAAGGAAAGCCTTGGCAGGACAAAGAAATTCCAGAGTAATAATTACAGGCATACTGTTAAACAAAACTATGCATCTTTCCCTCCTTCAAAATCTTGGCATTTTTTAAGTGTTGGGGCTTCTTGTTTGTTGTATGCACTACTCTCACGCGGGATTTTAAGTAGGAATGTGAGGAAGGATTACCTGGCAAGCACTTCCGGAGGAAGTCGTGCGGGGTGAATAGGAAATTAAAAATTTAACTGTCAGTTGTCCCCATATCTTCTCGCCGTGGGATGATTGTTTAACTGGAGGAAAATCAGGATGTCGTTGTTATGTTGACATAAATGTGTGTGTTTCCCTACATGCTGAACGTTTATTCGGAGAAAAGTAAAATTTGCTACGCGTATGCTAAATGAATGTGCTGTATTAGCAATGCAAGTGGGATACTTTACTTTCTTTTCAAATCTCTTTTTGTTTGTTCCTTTTTCTCCAGTAAATATATTAGCAATGAATTTGTCAAAGAAAATTTAAATTATATCTAGTGCACTTTTCTTGCCCATATGTGATTATGCTTTTACTTTCTTGCTAAAATATTGTATTGCTGTGCTGTTGTTCAATGTTGTCTCTAAATGGAAACTCTGGAAAGATGCATTTTGTTGGTGCGCTTGCCGTGATTCAATTATTTTAAACTTCCTTCAGCCTCCTCGTGTGTATAGTTGAACTCAAGTACGATATAAAAGGTGACAGGCTCCAATTTGGTGATAGGATTTATTGGAATGGAATGGATGAATCAGAAGAGGATATTTAAAGGAAGAAGGATTGAGAAAAGGAGAGGGAAAGAGATGAGAGAATTTGAGAAAATTTGGGAATGAGTGGATAAAGGATACACGGAGTATCGAGCATGATATCTAAGAAAATATTAGACAAAATTATAAAGGATGAGAGGAGGTTTGGATTGTGAAAATGGAAGGTAAACAGCATTCAGACAAATAATTTTGAAGGAAATAAAGGGAAAATAGAAGAGGATTAATTTATCAGGGATCTGCATCATCATCTTCATCTGCATCAGGGATTCTGTCGCTTCGCGTCTTCCAACACCTTCACATCATCTTTCCGTCACCATCATCAATCGCTTCCTCTTTGTCCCTTGTTGTTGGTACCATTTACTTTTTTATATACCGTTCTCGTTTCTGTAGTTACTTATGATACCATTTCATAAGGATGAAGCTCTCAAAAAACAAAAAAAAACTCATGCGATTATCGCTAGCTTAAAACAATTTTAAGAGTACCCAAACAAGATTAAAGCCGGAATAAGGGCTACGTTTAAAAAATTGTTGCTGCTGCATTGTGGTCACTTTTCTTGTGTATCGGTGAGAAAATAAAGTTAGGTCTGTCAGAAATTAAGTTTTAAATTTATGATGATGTGAACAACTAATGTAGGACTTCCTCCCAGTGGCAGTTGGCAGGACCTGAAGGACCATATGCGTGAGGCCGGTGATGTCTGTTTTGCTGACGTTTACAAAGATGGATCGGGCGTGGTCGAGTTTCTTCGATATGAAGATATGAAATATGCAGTGAAAAAGTTGGATGATTCTAGATTCAGATCACATGAGGTTTGTCTATAACACATCATTTTTTCAAAGCAAACATTCTTTGTGTTACTGATTCCGTTGAAATTATTTTCTAGGGTGAGACTTCATACATTCGTGTAAAGGAAGATTATGGAGGTGGCGATCGTGCACGTTCTCGAAGCCGAAGCTACTCTCCAGCTCGACGCAGGGGTTCTCCGTCTTATTCTCCAAACAGGAGTGCATCTAGGAGCAGGTCCAGGTCTAGATCTCGCTCTTATGATCGTCGTTAAATATCCATGCATATGACACCTCAGTCCACGCAAGAGAATTGAAGTTCCACGTTTTGGGAGTTTGTCTGAATTCAAGTAATTTTCATTAGTTTTGACTACAACTAAATTTTCAGTTTACAGTTTATAATTTCAGTTTTCTTTAATGAGAATATGGTACTAGGAATAAAATTCAGTTTTCGGGGTTAAAAAGGCGACGTTTCTTTATATTTGAAGAATTAAAGTAATGACATTTAGATTTTTTTCGTAGAAAGCTTTTACTGGTTTCTATTAAAGGGGTATCAATCCGAAAATGGGGAAAACATATATTCAAGTAGGATTTATCTTATATTTCTATCGCATGTACAACTGAAGAAAAAAACAATTTCTGACATTCCATCATAATGATACGCATACAGTTATATATTTAAAAAGAAAACGCAGAGATGAATTGATAGGCATGCTATTGGCGAAAAAACACCTATTCAATTTATTGTACGGGAAACCTAGGAGTCAATTCTGGGAGTTGGTAAATACTTGGATGTCCTAATATATGTTAGCCAGTGCATAAATTAATAAAAAAAAGAAGATAAATTGTAGTTAAGTTTTTCTTTCTGTCGTGATCAATCCATTTTTTCATCTCTTTACGTACCTCTAATTTAAACTTCAATGATATGTAATTAATTATATTATGAGTTGAAAAAATCATCATTCGTTACATTACTTCGTAGTTTATAGTACTCTTTGTTTCAGTTTTTCAAAAATAAACCTTAGCCTTAGCTCATTTTATCAGGTTTGTGAAAGTGATGTATGAAAGTGCCACCCATTTCAAATTAAAGAATAAATACGAATTTTAGATAAAAAAAAACAGGTAACTACATTTAACATTCATTGCAACATTTCCACGGAATGTTATTACTTTTTTAAAGTCTTTAAGACAGCAAAAATACGTTAATGCAATTAAAATTCATAGTAAATCGGGATCCCGAAATTAAAGTTTACTTCCCGTTTGAAGTACATAAGTATTATACGCAAAAGTAAGTTACCAATGGTGCAGAGGCTTAGGCATTATGTCTCATAAATTGAAAATGCGTACCGTTAAAATTGCTTCAAACAAAAGCAGAGGTATGAACTCGACGTATACAAGGCTGCTCGACTTTTGTTATTTTGCTAGTAATTTGAGAGGTCTTGAAAAACTAGTTTTATGCGTATATTTACAATATGCTAAATATTGATTTGATTTCACAAACAAGACGAAGAAATTTTTAAAAATTAGTGTTTTTTTAGCGTGTATATTTTGGTTTTTATTTATGACAAGTATCTAAATAAATTGACATATTTTTAATTGTAAATTTTTGGATTTTCACCGTCACTAACCAAAACATAATTGACGTATTAACAACGTCATAAGCAAAAATACAATAAAGATACATCGTTATTCCTTTAAATTTTGAAAGAAACCACTACATTAAATTAATTTATTCTCGTATATGAAATCAAAAGTGAACAGAAAAATAAGCTAAATAAATCGTGCAGCGTTTTCGGGCAAAGAAATAAATGAAAAATATAATATTGGCTTACGGATTAGCTTTTAAATAACATCTGGTATGTAAATTGTGTGCGAAAAATGGTAATTAATCCAGGGTAACCAATAGTAACCATTAATTCTAGACACCACTAATTAATCCATAAGGACGCATAATTTAAAAGCATAGCGAAGTTTCGAAATTGTGTCTTGGTATATCTATTTCACTTTAAATAAAACTAGCAAAATAATCCATTGATCTTTACAACAATAGTAGATTTTGATTTAAACTTTGCTTAATCCAACCCATCAACGTTTTTTTATAAATGTTTTGATCACTGAAACAAGAAGAACGAGTTGATATCAAATACCTACCTATGTACGATTTCATTTATATCAATACAAATGTTTAATCATGTTTAAGTAATTTTGCAAAAGATTCAGTTGGTAAAAAGCATAAGTTTATTTTCAGTCACCAATTCATTCATTTTGGTTTAAAGAGAATGTCCAAACTTCCAATTTTCATTTAATGATGTAGATTAATTAAAAAGAGCTATATTGTTTATCAGGACACGTCATGGTACGAATGCAACACGTTGCCAGTATCCTTCAGCCAATGGGAAAATTCAGATCATGTTACTCAGCAAGATATAAAAATATTGAATGAATGAAATCATCTTAATTAACTTAATCGCCTTAATCTATTAAATCCACTCATCCGTACAATAAATTAGAGTTAGTTACCGTGACTGTATTTCAGAGTCACATAATACAAATGTAAAACTCTCCTAGTCGTGAAAAATGTGGCTTCAATCTCGTCTAATTTTTTCATTAAAAATGAAAAACGTACTTCCGAATTCGTAGATCGCGATTCTCTGCAACTAATTTTCAAGTTCGTTCATAGTGGAAAGCCTACACAGAACCTACACAGTAAAGCACTGAAATATATGTGCAGAATGAACAGAAAATTACTAAGCTTAGCCATTGAATTAGTTATAATTAATAATGACTAATTGTACTTCCGTTGAAGAGTTAGAGTTTTCCAAAACCGTAGCAGCAGATATCGATGGGCCTTTATGTACACACAATATAATTTTTACGTCATCCAGGAAACATCCCTGGCGATAAACAGTAATTTGTTTGAGTCGGGGAAGTAAATACATTTGTAAGAATGTACATATATAATTGTTTCCTCGGACGATTCCAATCATGAATTCTAAGTAAGTAACCAATAAATCAAGCAACAGAAATGTTACTTCGTTATTACACATTCTACAAATTTGCGCTCCTCCTAGTTCAACTTCAACTATAGTAACTTGGTGAACTTTTAGAATTTCTTAGCAAACACTTCTCGAGGAATTAATAAAGGATAGCAAATTGTAAACTACTAGCGACTCCTTACATTACAAAGCTTTTCCCCAGCAATAGGAATGCACACGTGTGTAAAATAATAGATACAAAATTTGAGAGTAATTAAAACAAGTTGGAAAGTTTACTATAAAAATATGCCAATTTAATCCCAGTATTTTATTCAATTCACGTCACCTTCTTCGAACTATTTTTTTTAAATAAACAATAAAAGCACATGCGAATCTTTATTCCTTCAAAAGGAGCAACAATACTGTAAGTGTAAATTGATAAAAATCACTTTAACTTAAGACGCTTTGCCTAAACTATAAACCCATTACAAAGTAGCATCATTACGGCCTATATTTGCTACATACGTTAATCGATATGAGAAAAGCATTGAATAGAATTTACTAAAGTACCGTATATGTTCATTAGATGGATTTTACTTTTATACAAAATATAAAAAAGAGCAAAGAAACTGGCAAAGTACTTGAAGGATAATAGAACTATAAGTCGCTCTTAATAGGCTGTGTATATTGGCGTGTAACTACAGCATACAATTTTTACTTTTCCCCTTGCACTTATTTTAGAAATACAATTAGAATAGTCTAAAAAGATTGAGCTTTATTTTTTGTTTCCTTTGTTTGTAGAAAAATAATGCATTAAAATTATAAAATGAAAAACGAAGGTCGAAGACTCATTCGGTGAAATACGGTGGAATACCGTGTGTATCATGAGCGGTTAGAGTGGGCACTTCTTTCGAGACTTATCGAAGCAATGTAGAGAAAATTTGAGTATGAAACCATGAAATCATTTCAACACTTACATTCAGGCAATACATCTTAATCAGGGTCAACAGAAGCGGCGGAAACATAATGAGTATGCTTAAAAGAAACTGTGATTTCAGCTATTTCCGTTTTTAATGCCCCAATAAAAATAAATAATTAACAAGAACTATATGACGCTTTTTCCAATTATTACGTGCTAAAGTTAGAAAAAAATATGTACTTGTCTATTTATAGAAGATATATTATAAGCAAAATGATTTGCAATTAGTTTCCCTTAGCAAAGTAAAATAAAACATGAGGAATGAAATCAATAAATATAAGAACTTAAAAAAGGCAGCGTTTGTAATTGAACATTAGTTTGCAGTTTTTGCGCATTAAGAACGACGTGGTTTTGGCGCACGCAAAAGAGAGTATAATAATTTCCAAATGTGTTTTGTAATAAAGATCAAAAGCGAAAAAAATGTTATTTTTGAAACTTCAGTGAAGAAATAATAGATGACGCATACTGACTTGTTAACACCCCATCTGAATGAGTCAAAAATAGGTAATGTTTGTGAAGCAGTCTTACATGTTTATCAAAGTACCACAATAATATATACTTTATGATCATCCCCGTCCTAGGTTATGCAGCAATTACTTGAAAGCGATTGAAAATTAATATGATAATAGAGTTTAGCTAGCAGTTAAGAATTTTGGTTATCAGCAGCATGCAGGAAAAAAACATTTCAGTATTGTTCACTGTCAACTACAAAACTACATATGAAATGATGTGGACCAAACTAGAACTATAGCATTGCATTAAAATTATCGTTTACCTATCCTACGTGTGTATATTACTGCTTATAATACGCAACTAAAATTAACCAATCCCCGGAACGAGTTTCTTTCGTTTGAAACAAAATGAGTCCTTTGTTGATATAATACAAGAAGCACCACGTTTCGAATAAATAGTGAAATAAGCACAGTTTTTCGTACCTTTTTTTTATACCTTAACCTAAACATGTAGAGAGAAGTTACCACATTTTTAGAGAAAAATCCGTGAAATCTGAGTTTTAAAAAATGTACTTCCCTCATTTACCATTAGACCTGATTACTTTCTCCTCCTGGATATATATTTGATGTTTGAGGTGTGTTCAGATATAGACTTTGCGAAAGGGCGATAATGACCCTAACATTATAACTATTTTATAGTAAGATTTTGTTGGTTTGTGTAGTGTTCCTAGTATTCTTTAAGGTGAAGGTCATATTGAATGTTGGCAAGTAGAATCATATTTCTTTGCTTAGCCTAAACCTTTGATAAATAGTATAAACACGAATACTTTTGCTGTAAACTGTAAGTGCCTAGTGAAGTCGTGAAACGAAGGATAATAGATTGAGTCTACAGAGATATAAGATTTTCGCAACTATAATTTTTGAGGAACACGGCTAGATTCTTGGCTTGTACGTAAGGATTGTTCTAAACGTCTGAACATCAGTCTCCGTACAATCTAGTTCCGAGACTATAGTTGCAGGATCTGCAGATGACGAGGAACCTTCTGCAACGACACTGTTCCCGATGGCAGCTCCACCTCCACTGGGTACGTGACTACCACCACTATAATCTAAGTTTTCGTAGGGATTAGAAAGGGTTGCGCGATGTAATGGACTTGATACCTTGTCTGTAGACCCACCAGCAGCGCCAACAGAACCCACACTTGAAGCTGTCGCTACAATCTCACCATCACCGGTGCCGGCCTCACCTGGAGATAAGGGTGCCTGGTGATTCGAATCTGCAACTACAATAGAACCAGAGTTCGCAGCAGGTGTGGATGAGTATTTCTTCCCAGAAGATGAACCAGTCCCAGCTGCGCTACTCCCACTGCCGCCAGCAGCATTAGCTGATGCACCGTTCTCTTTATTCTTTTTACTAGAGCTACGTCGGACCAAACGGCGTTCCTTTTCTTTACTTGAAGTTCGACGGATAGGAGGGTGCTTTACAGACTCGTTGCTTGAACTAAGGACGCCACCTGTTTTAGTTGAAAGAAAATTAATTACTTAATGAAACCTTTTAATTCCCGTGACTCTGCTACCTCCTGAATATATACCTGAATGGCAGTTACCTGCTGACGTCTCTTCTCTAAGAATTAGGTAAGGATTTGATAAATCGTCTACGTCAACAACGGGCATTTTTGGACACGTGGACGGGGACAGGAACCACTCTGATCGCGTTTTCATTCTAGCCGCTTGCCTCTCGTGCACCTAAAAAAACATTTATTACCACAAAATATAAGCGTTTCCTCCCAGTTAAGAGATCGTGTAAAACATGAATCAATGGCCTACTTACGCTAACTTCGGTAACCTTGAATAATCCATTGTCCTCTAAACTTATGCTAAGTCGGGTGTAGCTCTCTAATAAGTTGTTCTCGGGAATGCTGCTTAACGAACTGCTCGGATCCCCTGTATCCCCGTCTAGTCGATCTGATGCTTGGATAAGCGCAGGTGTAGAATGGCTTTCCTCTTGATGAGACATAGCTTCAAAAACACGCACAGAAATTAAAACCATGTTACTTAAACAATATTTTTCTCATTTACGTACAAGCATTCAAACTGTCGTAGCCAACGTGTAATGCACATTCATCTTCTCAGTTTCACGTAATTAGTGTAGTAGTTTGACAACAAAACTGACAGTGTAACAAAATTTAATAATATTAGACAATAATTTCAGACTACGGCATGCTCAACAATACAAATTACACATGCAAGCAAATAAATACTAGATTAGATCTTAGAATTTTAAATTAAAGTTTTAAAGGATTTCTTTTTTCAAAGTGATTTGCAAGTCCACATCGTGCAGTTAAAAACTTGAAAATTTAGTCTCTTCCTTCAATCCTTCATGCTTCCACTGGGAACTACTACCTATACCTCCATGCAAAAACTCTATTTTAAGCGTTACAGAAATTATTTAAATTTCATGCCAAACCTTAAGCGACCTGCCTAATTAAAATTTCGGGGACAACATGTATCATCCTCTTACAACTTACTTTTCGAAATTAATGCACTATAAGTATCCATCATCCATCCAATCCACTAAATCTATTCTGATTTCAACTTTTCTAATTGTAAAATTAAAATTTAACACGCACGTAATACATTGAACTAAGTACATGAGCACGGAAAAAACACAAAGCTTCCAACCAAAGACACATATACACTAATTCACTAGCTTTAAGGTACCTTTCAAGTTTCTATAAATGCAGTAGAGAAATCATCAAAAATATGAACGTCACTTAAACAGTTTTACTTCACTTCAGGTTCGGTGAAAACTAAAAGGATACACATGCAAACAGCTTGAAATTTTATCGGTTGCTTTATTTACTGCACAAAGAAACAACTGGGATTTTAAATATATTGTAAATAAATCATTCATTCTGCTAGCGCCGAAAGACATTTATAATTAATATCAGCAATCAGGCTAAATATCAAATGTTATATGTTTGTTGTTGAGCACCAGCATTCAGGAAGAACGAAATTGTGCGATTAAAAAAAAACTAGGACAAATACGAAATTAATGGACCTCTCAATTCACTTAAGCTACACATCTTTGTCTCAAAATATTATGTCATAAATTTAAGTAAAACAAAAGTGGTATATTTGTACACCCAACTTTGGAATCTTTTGAAGCATGCATGTTAAGTAATCAAAATCTTATCAAATATCAAGTCACAAACATTGATTAGTCTTTATTACCTAGGGTTACCACTAAAATGTTTGCAGCTGTTTAATAAACGAGCAGGGTAACATCTCAAAACAACAGGTTTTGATTTATTAAGCGAGTACAATACAAAATTGTTTTAGGCCGTGGTAAAGATTTGGAAAACTTTGGTTTACTGAGTATTTTTCTTATTTACCTGAAACTTACGCAAGATTGAGTGTTACAAAAATAATGAATGTGTCTTTATCAAATTGTTGATTTGAAATCTATTTTTTTGTCAAACTAACAAAACAAAGGTTTAACGCTAAATCTTACAAAATGAGTTTAAACTTTCTGGCGAATTATTCACGGCAACCCTAATCTTAGAAAGATTTTCCAACAAAAATACAACTGATACATGCCAAAATCAGCAAAAATTATAGCCAGCTTTAAAAATCAATGCAAATATTTATACATGTTGTACAAATGTCTAAAAAGACTAATTATTACTACAGTGGATTCTGGAGAAAGATGTTGTACATACTCCATAATATTTCAGAAACTGTGCAAAGATTTTCTGTACTATTATAATTTAAATCTATATGGTAACCTTCAATTTATTCTAAGTCACTACGTAATTACATAACATTGCTCTATTGTGGCTTAAACTTTATCTCTAATTTAAAAAGGTATAAATTAAGTAAAAACGCTATATGGTAAAGCATACATATGGACTCATGCATTAGACCAGACAAAAAATACATACTTGCATTCCGAGTTTTAAAATGTTGGAGGTGAAATTTTTTTATCGTAGCTACAGAAATAAAACATAAGAAAACGAAATAACTTAATTCACTAAAAACAATAATTGGTAGTAGTATTTTTGCAGAGAAGTGACTTTGTCAGTTTAAGTTGTGAGATTAATAAGTAGATTGTTAGATATTTTCAAGACAAGTATTTGGGGCGACCATTATCAATGACCCATGATTTTTCATACCTTCTAAATTGAAATTTAGACCCCACCTCTCCGATTCAAACTGCAACCAAGTTTTCTCTGCTTCAAGTGATTGTTGTCCTACGAAAATTTTGAAGAAGTTGCAAATTTAAGATAACGGCAGCACGTATGCATTGCAGAAACAAAGATAATTATTTAAATAAAAAGGTTTTGCATTCCAATAAACAGTACTTCGATTAGTTAATGATCTCAAAATTGTCAGTTTATGTTAAGAATATAATCACTAAGTATTTATGTAGGTAAATTTCAAGATTATTTGCTGGATTAAGTTCTAAATGAATGGAAATGTTCTCAATCTTTCAAACTAATACGTTTTACAGATCTATAAAAAATTATGACATTTACCCGCTCCAGTAAGATCAAGCAGTGTAGGGATAAAAGTGCCTAGCTTCAACCGTACTGGTGTACGTACTCTAATTAGTAATTAAGATTGTGTAAAGCTAAAACAAATCAAGGTCAGAAAGTACGAATTTCAAATTTAATCGAATTAAATAGAAACTGTAAGCCGTGATGTAGCACAGCACTTAGAGCAATAAAACCCAAAATGCTTTCTGCTTGCCCTTGTGATGTGTTTATGTATAATAATAAGTCTAAACGTATTAGTCATTCTATCCGTTATGAAAATCATAATTGGAAGAAGGCAACCATTGGAAACCGGTATAGTAGGAAGAAACGGAACGAACATCCTTATGTTTCTTTCATCATTAACCCAACAAAAGCTTATATATGCCATATGTATTAAATGTTATTGTAAATGTATGCATATAAATAAATAAATTTAACCTTGATTAGTAAATGAAATAGAATTAAAGGTAAACATTTTGTTATAAAAAGATTGTGTCATACTTTTTAAAGAAGTCAATCAAAGTATGAAGTAGTATTAATAAGTTAAACTTCATTCAATGAGAAAGAGGATTACTGAAAGATTCAGAGGAGGAAGAGGGATTCTTACGGGGGACGAGTGCGTCAGGCGGGTAGCGAAAGCTGAAAATCCAGTCTTCTTCTACTTTCAGGATCCTGCCAGTAATTCGTGCATAATACTCGTAGTTCTCCCGACCGAACAAGTTACTTACGCCAAAGTTGTCAATAAGGAATTTCATGATTTTTGTCGCCACCTGAGCAGGCATTGAGTACGGTATTGAATCCCCCAAAGGAATTAAAACATGAAATAGAAAGAATTAACTTTAATTAGCATTTAATTTAATATCAAACCAATTATGAGCTTACGAAACCCGTAATTTTTATGTGCATAAACATTTTCTCTACAATTTATCTTCAAGTTTCTACTGCATTCCATATTTAGAAAGAGAGAGAGAGAGAACAGAGAGAGAGAGAAAGAAAAAGAAAACAGAAATAAAGAATGAGAGAATGTAAGGAAAAATACCAGGTAAATTTCAAGTTTATATTCAATCCAGAACTATAAATATTATTGATTATTGACTCAATATATTTATTAATAAGTATGTAGAAGAATCTTATACAGAGCTACCAAAATATCGCATTGCAAACTTACGTTTTATTAACGCCAAGACAAGACAAAACTAACAACATATAAAACCTAAAACCTACGAATTGTTTTTCACCTCAGCAATCATGATTATATGAATTTCTATTATTCTAATAAACTATACAGCCAGTCATGAAAGTGGATTGTTTTC
>JAANSQ010001643.1:0-14373 GCA_036850885.1 Lepidocyrtinus dapeste
TTTTCCTCCTTTTTTCTTAATTTTCTTTGTTTTTTATCTTCTTTTGTTCGTCTAGTTCCATTCACTTTGGAGGAGTTCCTTCTTTTCAAAGCAGGACTTTCTGTAGTATCGCGAATTACCGCAAGGTCAGAATCTGTGCCGTTAAAAGTTTTGTTTGAAGTTTTCTGTTTCCGTTCCTGTCTTACTCTGTTTCCAGATTTTGAATCAGGGTTTTTACCAATAGAATTGCCGGACGTCAGCTATAATATGGGAATTAAGCCTTGGCTGTAAAAATTATAAATAGCGAGGAAAAATATTTTCGCTAAATAAACTCTCTTACCTCCCTATTCAAACCAAGTATTTCCGATTGGGGCAGAGCGTCACACTCGGAAAAACTTATTGTTCCAATTAATATCCCTATAAGTCCTAACAAATATGAAATAAATATTATTCTGCACAAATGACCGTAGAATCGATCTACCACGAAATTAACTGGAGCTCTTTCTGTTGAAAGACGCCTTCTTTTATGTACCATCGTGATTGAAAATTATACTTCATCTTAAAAAATAAGCTTAGTATTCCACAAAGCAGTTGGAGTATGGATGTTTAGGCATTGTTCATAGCTCCAATTTTAATTGTATCAGTTCCTAAGCGAATTTACGTCATTGGATAGATTACGATGCACGTGTTATTTTGTCAAAGAACTAGATTTTCATGAATTACGCATAATAAATTCGAATTTAATGCTTCTTCTTTATGACCCATTGTTTATGTGTTTTGTAAATGTTGGCGACAAATTAGGCGTGGCGAGAGGTAAATTTTCCATGTATTTCACGACAAACTGTCATTTGAAGTTCAAGGTAGACTCATCAGCTTCTAACTTCCGGGAAAACTAGTGTCATATTTTTCCTGAAGCGGTCTAAATGACCGCGAATATTTTATTCCCTATAGCATATTGCTTATGGATTTTGAAGTTTCAGGAAGACCTGTTGACAAGTGAGCATTGTCATGGGACAAAATTTAATGAATAATTAATAATTACCTTATAATGGCTTCTGGCTGCTGTTTACACAATAATGTCATTAAATGTTTTTATTTCAGCATAAATACGCGAAGGAAGCAAAAGACAATTAATACTATTTTTTAGGTCCAATAAGGTTGATGAGGTCATTCTATTTTTACAAAGGATTGTCCTAATTCAATAATCAAAATTTGTTGTATTGACCTATTGATAATTGATATTTGAGTGAGAGGATATTGCTTGACCCATTATGCGCAATGTGTGCACATTCGGCCTAAAAATTTAAGTACTTAAATATAAACTTGTTAGCTTTTGGTTAAAGTGGACATTGGCTCCTTCCACTTACCATCCAAGTTGCTATGGTGTAGTGGTTATCACTCCTGTCTAACACACAGGCGGTCCTCAGTTCGATCCTGAGTAGCAACACTTTTGCTACCCTTAAATAAAATTTATAATACTAATTCAATTTAGTGTAGTTCAATACGACGTTTATTTAGTAATTGGGGCGAGTTGAGACCAGATAATATTGATTAAAAATTTAGCTACTTTTAGATCAAATGATACTACAAGTGATGGAAAATTTTTATATATTCTTGCTATTCTTGCTCGGACAGAAGTCAAATCACCTTTAAATACGCCAATCGTTGAATATCTAAATCATCCTAAATTCAGTCGCTGAAAATTTGTCGTATTTGTTAATTTGATATCCAAGTTATGTTTAGACTTCATCCGTAAGTGTGGCCCAAAGCAAAAATTTAGTCATTAATTTATGAAGCGGACTAAAAGCTTTGAGCCGATTTTTCATTTCACAATATGCAATCATCGCCTTGAGAACGTCATCGAATTTAACGATAAATGATTCATATTTCAATCAATTACTCAAGATAAGCGTACGCTTAGGTGCTCTTTAAAAAAAACCTATCGTCGTGACCAGTATCGCTTCAGAATATTTTTTTTCATTTCAGCTATGAATATCTGAGATTCTTAGCGTTACATCATGACGAATTGGCACTATTTAGAAATAATATTTCAGAGGTGGAACAGTGAAAGTAGTTTAAACTGTTTAAAATGAGTTCGGAAAGTATATTCCACTGCTCTCAAGCAGTTTCATTTTCTTACAATTTATTCCGAAAATTTAATCCATTAATCTTAGAATGGGAAATGATTCATATTTCAATCAATTACTCAAGATAAGCGTACGCTTAGGTGCTCTTTAAAAAACCTATTGTATTTCAGAGGTGGAACAGTGAAAGTAGTTTAAACTGTTACTTGATTTTGGAAGCTTTCTCCCCGATAAAATGAGTTCGGAAAGTATATTCCACTGCGCTCAAGCAGTTTCATTTTCTTACAATTTATTCCGAAAATTTAACCCATTAATCTTAGAATGGGACCATACAAAACGAGTTTTCTACACTGAAGGTCAGAAATCACCAAGCTACAGACCGTGGATTCTAACTATAATTTCTGTGACTGGAGGAGCAACCGTAGGATCTTGCTTGTTTACCATATTTCACTACACCAAGGTCCCATTCATCCACGTAATTTTTGCATGGTTACTATTTGTTGTGGCCGTATTTGATTGTAGTTTTTCATGGAGTCTGTATTGCAACTGCAACATAATAATTTCAGCTATGAACCAAATGAACAAATTGGCTAAGAGTGTAGTGACTTCAAGTACAAAGAAAGACCTTTGGAAAAAAGTTTCATCATTTATAAAGACTTGTGCCTTACAATTAGTTTTCAAGGCTATTTTTGTTCCTTTGATTATGGTTCTAGAGAATGATTGACCCTTTGTATAATGTTTGCATCGCATATTTTCCCAATTGCCTATCCTCTTACTGGGGTAACTTGATATTCTCTGGGTTCAGGCTCGTCATATTACAGTTGTACTTAACGGAAGCAGCCAAACTATACGGAGTGTATTTAACCTGTCTTTTGTATTGGTTCGAGATGCAGTCAAAGTTGATTTGTCATATAAGGAAGCTACCTCTAACCAACCCTAAATTTTTCCGATTGTACCTACAGTGCTACATAATCTCCCAGAGTTGGACTACCGTCTTATCCGGATGGATCAAGTTACTATTGTCCTCGCTCTTCTTTCTAGTGATCTCTTGCAACATTTTTGCAGTCGTTTACGCCTCCGTCATCCCGTTGACAATGTATTGGTTTGTAATTTCCATTGCTGTGTTTGACGCAGCCATCATTTACTTGGTATTTCCATTCATCACCAGATCTTTAGAAGAAACCGAAAATATAATTGTGGAGAAAAGGAGGGAAAATGCGAAGCTTACTTCGTATAAGAGAAAGCTCATAGGGAAGAGACTTCGATCTATGAAACCCATTTCTCTCAAGTTGGGCGATTCCTTCATTATTCAAAGGAAGACAAAGTGTGCTTTTTACAGCGCTATTATGGAGGCTACAATGAATGGCATTCTACTTTAAATAGGAATTTTTAATCAACATTAATTTCACATGCTAAAATGCTAGAGTCCGAAATTGAATTTTAGTTCTATTCATGTGTTAGATACAATGAATGGCATTCTACTTTAAATAGGAATTTTTAATCAAATTAATTTTACATGCTAAAATGCTAGAGTCCGAAATTGAATTTTAGTTCTATTCATGTGTTAGCAAATTTACATCGGGCTTTGTAAATTATTAAGATAACACGGTATGATATTCACGAATCATTTATTACGTAGCTTAGCATACGAAGCTATCTAAGTATTGATTTTCTGATCGAATCAACTCTCGAGCGCGTTGACTGACTGATTTCAACTTGGAATCAAGAAGTAACTGAATAACTTTTAGGCTATATGGGTCAACACTTGAAGTCAAGGGTCAAGAATTGTTTTAATTGTGAACGGATGTATTGCTTGTGACATCTCATTCGAAAGCTCTCACTCTCCTGGTTTCGAAAACTATAACTATTGACCTGTTGGAATACTTATATCCACCTCGGAGGCGGTAGGGAGTAGGGACAGATGAAGTTTAATCTAAAATATTTGATTCAGCATAAAAAATGCAACCATTTCAAAATATACTTGAGCTACGTTTAACAGCATTATTAATTTAACAAAATCTCATGCGATAACTTAAAACATCTACACGAAATTTATTTCTAAAATTTACACTGCAAGCGCTCTTTTCTAAACACAAAATTTCAAAGGGTAAATATACATTTGCTCATATTGCATACTCGTAATGGTGAATTCATGATAGATTATAAATTTATAATGCGTTTTTATAAGTTTCACTTCCAATGTTCTAAACGCTAAAATTATTTGATGGACACTATCTTTTTTGAGCTGAATGAAAAACCGACAAACTTTAAACATGTAACAGTCGTATATCCGTCTTGCCTTAAGAAACTCTCAATTTTCTTACCCAAGTTTAAATAAATTGAAGTCATGGGAAATTTCTACTTATCCCAGGCTATCTCAACCTTATTCTCCAAAGCTGAATGAAAAACCGACAAACTTTAAACATGTAACAGTCGTTTATCCGTCTTGCCTTCAGCAACTCTCAATTTTCTTAGAAAAGTTTAAATAAATTGAAGTCATGAGAAATTTCTACTTATCCCAGGCTATCTCAACCTTATTCTCCAGTTACCGACACTTTTACTCCACCATCCTAAAATGGAATCCAAAGTCAGAAACATTTTCTTCAAATGGAATCGGTTCTCTAGGAACCACAATGTGGTTAAGTAACGTGTCTATCATCAATGGATTGATCTATTGCGCATCTAGTGTATTCACGCTTTATTACCACCAACGGTTTGCCTACATGAATACCTTATTCTGTTGGGTATTTCTAATAATTTCCATTTTTGATGTGACCTTTACATGGAATCTGTACCTGAATTGCGATGATATTATACTTGCGTTCAACCGAATGAAGAATTTGACTCAGAGGATTCATGGAATAGCTAGCAGGGATACCTTTCAAGAACATGACAGATCTTGGAGGGTGATTGGGAAAGTTTTGGAGTTTCAGCTGTATGAAGTATTTGCGATTGCAGTATTTTTTGGTGCCTTCGTGATCATGGAAAATGCAGATCCTATTTTCAATGTGTACAGCTTTTTTTGTGTACAGCAGTGTCTTTCCTCCTGGGGAAAGTTAGGGTTGATCATTTGTCGGTTTGTAATCATGCAAATTTGGGTGACTGAAGCGGCAAGATCATACTGCATGTTCGTGGTCCTGCTATTCTACTGGTTTGAAATACAATCAAAATGCTGTCTAACACTCGCTAGTTTGCCGGCAGCTCTGGATCAAAAATTCTTTTCTCTTTACATCCAATGTCAACTAGCGACTAAATCGTGGGCCAAGACTTTATCTACATGGGTCATTATGATGTTGGCTACTCTGTTCGTCCTTGTTACTTCTTGCAATATTGTCTCCGTCCAATATATTTCCATCATTCCACTCTCCGTCTTCTACTTCATCCCATTTGTCAGTGCCACTGACATGGTTACACTTTACATGATCTTTCCATTCTTGACTGGTTCACTTAAGCAAACGGAAGGTATCATCAGGGACAGGAAGCGTAAAAGGGGGAACGTATTTTCAAAATTAAATAAAAAAAGATTGAAGGCGATGCAACCAATTGCAGTCAAAATTGGAATTGCTCCGTTGCGGAAGGAAACCAAATGTAGGTTCTACAATGCAATCATGGAAACCACCATGAATGGAATTCTAATCTAAAATTCAAATTATACTAGTGTGATGATTTAGGCAAATGTAAACAGGCAAATCCAGTATTTTGATGAATTCTCAAAATACGTAAGCTTTGCTATGTTAAACAATGGGTTTCGTTTATTCCACAAAAATGCATGCCTATTCTAATGATTCATAACACGATAATATCTATTTTAATCATTATACAAGCTTTTGTACTTATTATTACATGATTGACAGTTAATAAAAGATGACTAACTAGTTTAATTATTTTAGCTTATTTGTTTGCATAGTTCATATAGAGCTTCTCTAGTTTTACCCCAAGGGGTTCGACAAACTAGATGAAACTTAAAACTGAATGAGGTTCTACTACCAATTTCAGTCAAAAAAGCCAACATCGTCCCAAAACACATCATAGCGTATACCACCCATATCACCGAAAAATCATACATATTTCCTACGGATTCACTATCCCTTAAATAGTACCTTCGTTTGCGATGGTGTCCGAGACTAATTCCTCTGTGTTTAAAGGTACCACCTTGGTTTACCATTGCTGAAGCTAAAGTCAAACTTGTGGCCGCTGGGAAAATAGGCTTCCTAGTGACATTCCTAGTTAATTTCAGCAACGTTTCCAGTTTAAGGATTTCTTCGTAATATAGGTGCTTGCTCAAAATCCCAGATTCGATTAGCCTGGCCAAATCATTTAGCATGAACGGGGTAAAGTGAGTCTTGCTATTTATCCAGCTCAGTAGCCTAAGCTTGGAATAAGCAGGCGCTTCATTATTTTCGTAGACTGCCCTCCGACCAAGAATACTAGCTAAATGTCCTAAATACCGATCATTCGTCCTTCCCGTATCATAGACTAAAATAAAGCTTTGCATATTATTTTCCAGAGTTTTCTGTAAACCTTTAACCAAATCAGCGCAGGACTCCGTAGGGAGAGTCGTGTCTGTGTTGCAAGGTCTCTTAGAAGAGTTACGATTATGGATTGGAGGGCTTCGAGAAATAAATAGTTTAGAGTGCTTCATAATGGCTCCTCCAGGCAGACAGATATTTTTGAGCGTACCGTTGGCTTTAATTCCACAGGTAAATTCGGTACTGAAGGAAATGGGAGATGGAAAAATATCTGCATGTTCAACCGCCGTATTCGGTGCTATGGAGATATTCCATCCTTGAGATGAATCGGAAAGATCTTCAATAGAGCTAGGGAGAGAAATTGTCCCTGGTTTGTACGTCAAGTCGGAGTAAATTGTACTAGAATAAAGAAACCGTAGAATCATTGTTGTAAGCAACCACCCCAGAACAAGTACTCCCGAAGCATAATGTTCCTTCCCTTTAATAGCTCTTCCAACCTCAAGCGTTACTGAACAGAGCCAGAGTGCAGCGTCCGACATACCATACGATTTCAGCAAGAGGAATAATTCCAACAATGTGAACCCAATCAGTAACCATAATGCGCTGGAAAAGGGGGAAGTAAGTGAGTGAATCATGGAAAAAGAGAAACCTCTAAGATCTCCAATGATTACATACTTCAATCCGGGGAATTGTGCCCCTTCTGAAATAGTCAACGAAGCTGGTGAAGCAGCCATAAAAAGAATACCTTGTATCCGTTGCACTTCATTTACACCATCAATTTTGTCCATCCTTATACTGATAGGGCCGCAAATTCCGGTTGTACAGTTTCGATGAGCTTTTATTAGCTCTCGGATGAATACTATGCTGCCATCAGTTTTAGACTTTGTAGAAAACTTTTTAAACTCAGCGGCATCATCCAACCTACTTCTTCTGTTGTGTTTAGAAAGGTCTAGATTGATCAGGTTTGAATGGTGGTAATTCCATTCTGACTGAATTTCTCTTACAGACAACTCTTTCAGGTTTCGCAATGATATGGTCATAAAATTTCGAACTGGAAAGAACTTTCTTAAAGTTTTGACTTTACTTTTACAAGCTTTTGTGACGAAAGAACCTAAGTGAACTTGATTCGATTTAACCTGGTTAATCAATATGATTTTCGGTGGGAGAAATTCTGGCACCCAAACTTTGTAATTGGGCAGATATGGGATCAAAATATATTCTGGGTATAAAATGGATTCAATCCTTTTACTATGCCACCATGATGTATCCGGATTCCAAGTTAACGTCCTTTCGTAAATGTTGTTTTCAACGGGGGGTACTTGGATTAGACAAATATCAATGAGCTTTTGTCGAAACAAGAATTTCCAGGATGTCTCAATAGTTACTTTCTTCATGATTGATGTGGAATCGGTTGAATTTTCATAGGTATATTTGTAGATAAAGTTATGCAATAAGATGCAATAACTGTAGGAATCGTAACACAAAGCGTTTTCAAGGATATCATATTTAAGGTAAATTTTTCTAACCGAGTAGGAATCATGCGTATTAATTGTGCACTTTGATACCAGTTCCTGAAGAAAAACTTTTAAATTATTTGGTACAGCCTGTAATGGAGTAACTGGGCAAGATTGAATAAAATAAAGCAGAGCAAGTAAATATCTTATGTGTACTAAAAATAGTTTCATGACGACAACTAAATATAGCTTGAGGGCAATTTAAAACTTTTTCTTAGAAACCTGACAATTTACATATTTCCCACGCCTGGGGGCTTATGCCAGCTATAAAGGAATGTGGCCTGGTTTGATAATAACCTCAATGCTTGATAAACTGTACCATAGTACGACAATGACGTTAAATAAAAGGCAACTTGTTATAAACTGTTCAAGCTCCAATAAATAATGAGATGGGTTTTAAGTAGTAATGTTTAAATATTTGAATTTTAACTATTTTTAATTGAAACTAGAATTATATTGAAAGAGAATATTTGTTTTTGAAAGTATTATTGTATTTTAAAGTGCTCATTCATGCCTTTGAGCATCACTTTAGTAATAAGTTTTTTTATCCAGAAACTCCAGAAACACTAAACGTGATCCATTGAAACTACAAGGATATATTGTATGGACATCAGGCACGAACGCAAGGAGAAAACAAAAGAGCTTATTTTGATCATTATTTAGCGACAAGGACAACTGTCAGAAAAACGCGTATTTACATGGCATACAAAAGTTATTTTCAAACTTTCTTTCTCCATTTATGGAACTAAAGCTTAAGAAATAAACTCGGATGGTTTTTTGGGTGGTGGGAGCCAAATGTCAAATGACCAGACTAAATCCATAAATTTTCGCTTTGCCCCGCCTCAAGTCTTAACAATGACCCTGTAAGCAGACACGTATTGTTCGTGACGTAATTCATTGTTACTCTAGTAAATATAGGATGGGAGACCACACACGGTATGACAAAGCGTCAGGATTTAGCTAACATGACTCAATCTATTATGTAGGTATGTATGTATTCTGACGTCTTCTCCTTCGGAATCTGTGCTACAAGAGTATCTCACACAGAATTTTTTTTAGCAAATGTCCTGTGGTCGGCGTGATGNTATTGATATTGATATACCCAACCCAATAAGAAAATCTTACATAATTGATCTCCTTACTTGCGTCTTCTTGATTCCCACAGAAAGGCTTAAATTTTCCATGGAAATTCCCTTCATTTCTTAGAACCAAACGCTTCATATATTCGCTGACATAAGCAAAGTATTAGGATAAGCCTTTGATGATTTCGACATGATTGCATCTGCTCTCCCACTAATATAACACAACTATATCCTCCTCCTCATCGCATAGTCATCGGCAGATATTTTTTTATTTGTAACTCATTCTAGAGCAAACAGGAAGACAAGCTTCTTATTGTAAGATGCTATGCGCAGCATTCGGTACATGAAGCGTAGGCAAAGGCTTACTCATGCATCACGTATTTTCTACAATTTATGGGAGCGGTATTTTATGCCAGGATTTAACAAATTATAATTCTAATATTTTCCATCAAAATCTTTTTATCCAAAACAATTAGTCGAACTTTCTACAAGAATACAAATTATCTAGCTAAAAACTAAAAATATTCATGAATAATTCGTATAGCCAAAATGTAATTAATCCATATAATATTACCTTTAATTATAACAAGAATAAATGACATATTATTTTAAAATAAAACTGACTTTACTATGTATAATTTCAATTAATGTTTTAATCGTCACCATTTACATTGTATCTCTGTTGAATTAAAAAGTATTTCAAGGTCGTCTTCATATAAAAGAATATAAGTCTTTTGTATGCAGCTGAACATACGATCTACATTAAACATGCTCGTAAGTGTACTTGTGCAATACTTTCTCATTACAATAGAGAATATTATGGGGTTCCTCGTGTAAGCGAGTGGTGTGATGTGAGTTTTCAGTGATTAGTTGAGTTTGCATTTCCAGTGAAGCTCATTGGTTAAAGGAAACCGACCCATTTAAGCCACTCGTTTGCATTAACTGTACAGTGAAAGTGGTACATGTGACTTAACTCCTCATTCGAAACTTTGTCGGTATTTTTATGGAGGCAAGATCTAGCAGGCTGAATTTTACTCTTACAAAGTTTTCATTTTGGAACATTTAAATGCTCTATGTAAACAAGTTACACATCAACTCACCGGTAATATCCACGTGGTAATAGCGTTACATATAAACATTACATCATTTCCACCCACCCGATAAGCCTCATTATTAAGTGGAAACTAGTGTTTACAATCTCTCGAGTGACTCATAGAATTCGGGTTGTTGTGTTTCTTCTTAATTAAACTTACGTACGAAACCGTTACTCAAAGGAGAATGGAATGATTGAATCTTATGCAAACTTCATCTCTTTTATCAGGCATCTGTCTGTCTCCAAGTCTTTGAATTGACTTCAAATGAGTTATTTAGGTTGACGAACTCGGCTTATTTAATGAGCTTCTCTCTTTCAATAAAATATGATTAGTGCACAAACTCTTGATTAAAGTGTACAGCAGCGAGTGTCGACGTACAGTTTATAATAATGCGGAAAGGAAACATTCTGCAAACGAACTGTTGCTGGTTTTCGTGGAACATTATTTATTTTTTTGTAGCGTGCTCTTTGTTCCAGTTTCATATTGTACCGAAAGCGGAATCAGCTAAAGGTAATGGAAATCGTTATATGGAAACCCTCTTCAATCTCTTGATATTCATCATTTGCTGGGCTAAAAGTATACAAGTGGTTAATATTGATATGATCGAACAAAACGGGAAAATTGGGGTTAAAGTAGAGTCCAATTTGCTGGTTTTATTGTCTTGATCGTGATAATCTTCTTTTTATCCTATAAATATTAAATTATATGACCTTAGGTCATCGTCTCTAAATCTGTCTTATCATTTTGTCCTTAAAAGTATAAATTTTGATTCCAAGATAAGCAAATGCATTTGCATGATAATTGTGGTATTTATATTTTTGCCTGTTATGATCTGATTAAATCATTAAAATTCCTCACGGACCCATAATAACGATAATTACGTGAACGAGACTCAAAAAGGTGTAAATTTTTTGAGCTAAATTAGTAATTTTCTCAACATTATTTAATTATTTAGCCAGTGTTGCTTTTATTTAGGCTCTTAATTGGCAACAAACAAGATCTTTATATCCTGCATAGATTATGGGTAGAGATTAGAGATTAATCCACATTGCCAGATAAGACTAGATTGGAAGGCATGTATGCATTTATGTCAAAATGGTTCAGGTCGAAATTAATACTGTGACAATCAAAAGTCGATAATGACTTTAACGGCCCAGACATAAGCAAAGCAAACTAAGATAAAAATAAGTCTAGCAAAATCCAGTAAACGTGCAAATAATTTCGACCAAAATTAGCAGCAAAATTAGATTATTTCTGTTTAGCTCGGTGGCAAGTGTCATAGGGCATGCATTAAAAGGTCACCAGATACTAACATGACTTTCCGCGTTTACAGGAATAGATTAACTTTGCACTAAACACGTTTCGGTGTTACGCAATAAATTACAAAATTACCCTTTCGAACATTCGCTTTTAACCTGGCTTTGACAGTTCTTTCTCGTTTAATACTCTAACTTAACCTAAAACTAACTTCACGTGGCAATGATCATATTAAATTCAAAATTAATCACAGGTCAGCATGACAAGGGGCTAACCTATACTTATCTAAAGTACGTACTCCTGCATAATGAACGATGTATTAAAGGTTATCTTTTGTCCAATATTTAGGCGCTTGTTCCACCAATGAGTTCCAATGTATGAGCTCTCATTGTATACCAAGTTCGTGGCGCTGCGATTATGACGAGGACTGCCCAGACGGGTCGGACGAAGCTGTGCCTGCATGTTCTCCAGGTAAAAAAATATTAATTTCACATTTTCTCAATAAATCATAATAATTAGACGAAACAAAAATCCACTAAATTCTACTACTTATTTAAAGCAAATGAACCTATCCTTTTTAAAATTAAATTAGATAATGGTTCGGGTACATTTCATTTAATGTATTAAAGGATTATCATGAGACAAGCGCATGACACAAAGCTAAACATGACCTTTTCTTGAGAAAAACTTAATACTTTTTGAACGCAGACGCCAATTGATTAAAAGACTTTAGGCTTTTGGTTTGTTCGGCCAAACTCAATCATTTCTTTAGTTTTCCTCTTGCATCTTGTAATTCTCTTGCATTAATGGCAAATCAGGAAAAGGATAAATGAAATGTGCACATGGTGGTGGCAAGCCCCTAGCCAAAAAATTATCGATATTTCAGGTCAATCAAACCATTTTTATATATTATTTTACAACGCAGTATTCTCAAAAATGATTACAGAGTGACGTCCTTCATAACATTATGCATGAAGAAAATTGCGTACTTTTTATCTCAAAAGCTCAAATGCTTTTTATAACCAGGCTTTTTGCGAGCCAGAATCTGCAACGCAAATTTTGAGAAACCCCTAATTATCTAGTCCGCTGATCATCCTCTTGTCTGTAGGGGTATTGTCCCTCGGTATAAAGAATGCATACACGAACACCAATTGCTTTACGATTTAAGCTGTTCTTTGATCTAAGCTTTCCCATCATTTTATATCATGAATGATGCAACTTTTTCTAGAACTTACGATACCACTACAAAACTACAAATTAAGATACTAAAGATAGATGCCATTGATCCTAAATCAAGATAAAGATACTTTCTTATGGAATTTTTATCCAGGAGCTTTTTCCAATGCGCAAAAAAAAGAAACTGTAATAGTTGTTTTATTTATGAAGGTTCATTCGCTACACGTCATGCCCTGAGGCTACAATGATATGGCAGTCTTTCCTTTCTGGTTATTTTTGGCTAATTGGCATACGGTATATAGTCCTTCCAGAGAATTGATAGAAATGTCAAAATGTATACGCTCCATCCAACTGTTACGATTTCGCTATCTAACAGTATCACTCGATCAGCTTGATGTAATGCGAGGCAGAGAGAACATAATGTAGCTCATTAAATTTTCCAGGAAAATGATGCTCCAGAACAAACATTTCTGACTGGAATATATGCATCAGCATGAAATTTTTATTGTTCCATTTGGATTACCTACATTTCCAATCCAATTTAATATGCTCGACTCGGAATGGTTCCATGAATAAATGAGTGTAAAGCTGTGGGCCAATACGAAATATTAAGTTGATGCAACCTTCTACCTCCTAAAGTAAATTCCTAGTAAATTCGTTTTTTGTTTTTGTGAAAATAGCTTCATTATTACATAGCTGAGCATTGCGAAGATAGGTATTGAGATTGGTGAACTATGTTTCTATCTGCTTTAAAGCATTTATTTCTCATTTTCCTTGCTACGTTACCCTGCGAAAAGAAGAAGCATAAATAACCTCGTACTCGCACATTAGGCCCAGTTCATCACGCAAGACAAAAATCGCGTTTGTCTACGTCTTAAAAAGACTGTAACATGATATCGCAAGGTACAATGTATCTCAACTTTAATCCTTTTTCCTTTTCTGAAAGAATCAAATGGCCTTTCCTACTCCAGCGATATGATTACCTAAACATATAATCCTTTATTGCGCAGACGTAAGCGGCTTCTTTCTAAGCTAGGGACATCTGCGTTTTATTGGAAGTGTAAAGTCAAGTCAAGCTTCGGTCTCATTGTTCCGAGACATTGACATGACGTTTCCAAAATACAACATTAATGTTCTGAAATTATTCTGATGCGTAATTACAGTTAACAGATTTTTTCATCTTAATTCGAAGACGTAGTAAATTCATTCAAAACAAAATTTTTCAGATAGACAGACAAACAGGCAAAAACAATCTTGATACTATATACTACATTCTGTTTATTTTTAGGTAAAGCAAACAAACCCTGAAGGTATCTTGATGAGTATGTCATCATAAAAGTAGTACTTGACAACCTAAGCATACATCTTTCTGCAAAAAAATCTACAACTGGATTTGGCAGGAACAGGGAAAAGACTCGTAGGGTCTCTGACTGTGTAATTAGCCTTATGCAATGACCCACGAAAGAATCATCATCTTTCTCACCACACCAACTACCACATTTTTTATGATGAACGCTTGATTACAATTCACAATCCCTTCTCTTCTTACTTATCTTGCCAACGTTTCTAACAAAGAGAGCGAACTACGTAGTAGAAGATACAACTGTCTTTTAGAAAATACCGAATGTATCCCTATCATATATCAATATCTCAAGATGAACACACGAGCCAATATAAAAATGTTTGGCGAAAAGTCAATGAAATTCGGCATCATGATC
>JAANSQ010001644.1:0-14368 GCA_036850885.1 Lepidocyrtinus dapeste
CACTTATAGGTTAACACAGTTCGTGATTGCTGCTGCTTCTCTTTTTTTTAGCTGAATGATTATAATAATAATCTCGCATTGAAATTAATTTCACAACAAGAGAGGTCCTTACATAGAATATTTACTGCCAAATGTGGTATGCCTTATACCGTGACCAGAACAAGACTCTAAATTTAGAATAGTGGATTGTACTCATTGTCATATTTTAAATGCAGTTCATCTGTAAGATACGCTTCCCGACTTGTTCACTGTATGTTCAGTACAAGCACCTTATTTTGCCTCTTGCACTTCGTGACTCTTAAAAGGTCTCGAATGCAACTTTAGAATATATTTTGATACGCATTTAGAATGAAATTAATTCATGACCTCCTACCAATACCAATAAGAACAAGTTAAAAATTATAAAATGGAGAAAGTATGTACAATCTGTGAACTATTTATAGAGGTGACACCAGGTTTTAAAAAATATCGGAATTCCCCGACTGAAATCTGATCCTGATCTCATTCGTTTCAAGAGTGCTGAGTGCATGACAAGATTTAATAAATTAGTCTAGCTTTTTGCGAAATATTTTACGGGAGGGTCTCAACAACTTTGTTAGCCTTTGTAGATAATGTGTTTCTTTACGCATATGACATGGCTCATGATTTTTTTTTATCTTTGCATAAATCATTTAAAAACCGTTTTAAGAGTCATTTGGTTCCATCTCTAAACGTTTTCTTACGCACGCAACAGCAATTCATGAAACTAGTAATCTTCACAATTTGAGCATGTTTCAAGGGTAGTTCAGCCTCAAATTGAAAATAATGTGCTTAAGAGGATGAACAAGTTCTTATTAAAAAAAACTTTACAGGTAAGACTACCTCCTTCTACAATTTACAGTCGTAATATTTAAAAATACCGTTTTCGAACCCATGTAAAAACATTTTGTGGCAAAAAGTGGAATTTTGAAAATTTGGGCAGAATACTTTAAATCCATGCGCAAAAACTGTCCAAAGGAATTCAAGTTTTGATGATACGTTTGATGACCACTTCATCACGGAAAAAATTATTTTTTCCTCAATTGTGATAGAGATGATAAGTTCAGACAATATTGCGTTGTCATCCTCTCAAAGGGACAGTTTCAAGATATTTTGAGTGATGGCCAGTTCTAAAATCTACGTAAACATCTGTGCATCTGTAGCGTTCGAGTTTCTCGTGTAATTTAGTCTTCAAGAAAATTATAGCTTCCTTTCACATCCCTCCCCGTATTATTACTGTAAGTGTAATGTCTTACACAAAAGACGTTATTTTCCTGGAATTCTTACAAAAAAAGCTTAAGGAATTTAAAGACACATTTTTCCTGTCACATTGAAAATTCTACAAGAATTTATAGTATTGCACTCAAAGCTTTCATTACAAAGGCATTTATTTTAACTTCAGAGACGAATTACTTGGACCAGCATTCCCTAGGAGCTATTAACTGCCCGGAAGAGAAAATTCCTGAGCACCAAAATACGCACGAGCAATTAGTTCAAATTGAACATTGGGAAGATGAATAAACTCTGCGTTTTTGAACTCATGCTTTACTTCATATTTGTTTTGCATAAAAGTTTGCATCCCATTTTTGTGAGGTCGTTTAGGCCTTAATTAGCTTACATGATGTAGCTCCCTATCTTTTCATCTTTTCGTATTGTTTCGTCATGTTAGCATCCTCCACATACATGTACTTCATATTTACCAAGGAAAATAGCCATCGCTTTTTGATAGAGTTTGATTTTGTGTAGCTCTTCACTCTGTGTGCGTATCTTATCATAATAGGCATACTGTAATCATTTTTCCTTGTTCGTCCTTCCCAAGAATTTTGTCATATTAATCCGTGACATTGCACTTTACAAGCGAGATATTTTTGCTTGATATAAGAAGATTTCATTCTTATCAGACTCGCAGATCACCAACGACATCCTATCCTAATAATTTCAAATAGTTGCACGCACACAACGTGTTCAACCGGGCAAATGTGCGTTTTATAGCTTATTCTCATCCCTTTTGCTTTAATACTATATTTTATGTAAGTATCTTCCAATTAAATTGCTTTGGGTATATAGAGCCACTATAATTTAGGAGAAAAATGTAGGAAATGAGAGCTAATTTGGCATGTAAAATTTGTTTCGGAGATGAACCGCATTGTCTCATTTTTTGCACTATTTTTGTTATCGTGTTTCTCCATAAATCCATCTTGTGTAGTAGGTATCTGCCTATTAAATTGCTTTGGGTATATAGAGCCACTATAATTTAGGAGAAAAATTTAGGAAAAGAGAGCTAATTTGGCATGTAAAATTCGTTTCGGAGATGAGCCGCATTGTCTCATTTTTTGCACTATTTATTTTTGTTATCGTGTTTCTCCATAAATCCATCTTGTGTGTCTTCATTTACGTTTATGGAGACGCCAGACGCTTGTTACCTTCACAAGGTTTCCTTTAAAACGTCTCTGAGCAAATACTTCTTAGAAAACAATTTTAGTACTCATGTAACACATGTCATCATCTTTTGTGGAGTAAAATAGGATATCTTGAATCAAGGTAGCAATTTTTGGCGGCATATCTCATTAGAAATCTATATGCGCGTCGGCTGCAATAATTTTTTCAAGTTTTTGTCATTCCACTAGAAATTCGCAGCTTCAGGGCGAGTTTAATAACAAAAATTATTAAACTTTTCGGATGAAATAACTCTTTTGGTGAGGTAACTCTTTTGAATCCATTAGGGAAAGTATTAGTTTTTTAAATGGATTCTCCGAAACTTTTGTCGCATGTGGCATTCCTCCACTGTAAAAAGTGAAACCACATAAAAAATCACTAGTAAAATCGGTAAAAATGATGCAATCCCGTTAGCACCTTAGTCCTAGGAAAAGTTATTGGATAGAAATCGCTGAATAACCATCATCTTCCTTGTCCTAATACGCTTTTAATAGGGGAAAAGCGTACGATAAAAAGTGACTGCATTCTTTAGAAAAAAAGTACATGGAAGCCTTTACCTTGTTTGGTTGTTCAGTTTTTTAAGAGATAGCAGCTGCGGACACAGATTTTTTTGGTATCGTCAATTCAGTACTAATGTGAAATGATCATGACTATGGCCAAGCCGTGCGACTCCGCTTTTATTCGTAAAACCTACTCAAGCTGAAGGCAACGTCCTGAGATGGAATGTGGCCGATGCAGCTATGCTCTCTGAGGAAGACACATTCATTCGTGATGCGAGGATCATTTCATTTTCCTTGATTTGCCAAAAAAAAAGATCCAATACGTGCATCTTTCAGATATTTTTTTGTTAAACAAGCAGTCCTTCAAGAGGACGGTGTGAATATTTCGTGTGTTCAGGTATCGAAGCAATCAAAACTGTGAGATGGATGATTTTGCAAAAATAACAACGTATTTTTATCCATGAACCACTTGCAAATACTATATAACCTTGCGTTTTCTCGGGCAGGTAGGCTTCATCATGACCAACGAAAGTTGTTTCATTGCCCATTAGACCTTGCAAACTCATCATGTTTTCACAGTAGATTACGGCACCTTCAATAATTGACATTCCCTTTTTGACAACACTCTCGCTTCGTCATTATTTAGAAAATACTTCCATGTTTTAAAAAACACACCTCATCAATCAAAATTCGCACGATTCTACAACAGTTTCGCGTGAAGAGCACCCTGAACCGGTGTAAATTTTTAAGCACATTATATATAAATGTTTTTTTTTCAGTGGGGGCTTCTTCTTTTAACCCTCCAATATAATGGTTTGACTAGGGATGAATCACAGTAGAAAGTTGAATTTATGAGTGGCTTCGCCCAGGCATCATGTTTCACTGCACGTGCTGAATATATAGCAGTACTTGATAGCGGCTACAAGCAAAAATGAGCCATGCAGCTATTATTATAATGATAATCCTCACACACACAGTCAATTTCATTTTTTTAATGTGCGCATTAGCATTTTTGCTGTGCGATATACTTATAGGCAGCTTAAAGTGCCAAAACAAAATGTGTATCCGTTTCGTTCGCTCGCGATGTAAAATAAACCAAAATTTCGTAATAACACTGCCCTTGACAGTAGTGGGAGATTTTTGTGGTGTTTTTTTAGTGATTATTGTCAGCGTAGGAACGTATTATGTACTTAGAATCCCTTCTAAAAATTGTAAAAAAATGCCGAGTCCTTTTAAAAGATTCTATAATCGTACATCAATAGGTGTAATAACGGATACCATGCGTGTATGGTGTACCTATGCGGTTGAATACTTAAAGCAGACACCTTTACTGGCTTACCGCAAAAAATGACGCAGATATGTAAGTAAAAAATCCCTTTTCATAGAATTTGCGAAAAAGGGGAAGTGAAAGATGTTATTTGGCGGTAGAGAAGACTTACTGTATAGAATCCTTCGGCAAACAAAGCTGCTTCACTTTGGTACGAAAACAAAGATAATGACAATATCGTGTGGCAGTGATAAAGTCCATAATTATCTTCCTCGTATCACGGCTTCTGCGGATTCAAAAAGTGTGACTTGATTTACAACAAACGTTTTCCTGTTTCTGTCGAATTATTGGTTTGAATATTTTTTCTACCTGTGCAAAAAAAATGAAGATTTGCTTGGGTGCAATCTTGATGATGTTTTGATGGCTTTGTTGATGACTATGATGATGTAATCAAACTTGGATATTTTTTGCAAGGATCTAAGCTTAAAGCTTCTTTTTTTATACAAAGCTTAGATTTTTAGGTATAGTGAACTTTCTACGAGGATGATTCTATTGGCCACTTATTGTTACTGTTGTAGCAGTACTTAATGATAATGATAACTATAGAACTAGCAAGTTTGAAAAAAATGATGCGCCACAACTGGGAAATCACTGACTAAAATACATTCCCTTTTGTATCTGTTTGTAATGAACTAAGCATGGGTCATTACATCAAGTTTATAGTTTGAAAGCTCATATAATTGTGCGTTTGGTGCTAGGGTGTTTTTCAAAAAATAAGCTGTTTTCACAAAATGTGAAGAACACACAATCTCCTGAGCAATGACTCACTTTTTACAATCTTCTTCAATCTTAAACTATCGTTTCTAAGCTGAAGTAGCAATTTTTTAAGAGAATGTGAAATCAAAAGTTTTCAAAAACATTTATGACATCAGGATCTAAATCACTGTGTTTTTAGTTCGTAGCTTACATGGTGGTAAGATCATTTGGGGAGGGTAATGAGTCAAGAGTGTCTTACTCTTTCCTAGAAAAATATCTGGTTAAGCTAGCATCTGTAGTCGTGAGGGAAAGGGTTGTTTTCTATTCTAATTTCTAAACCATTCACCTCCAAAAAAAAATTAAAAACTTGGGTTTGTGATGCAAAATATGAGTAATATCAACATCTCATCCGAGAAAGTAAAAAATGAAGTTGTTTGTAACGTCTATTGAAGGGTCTAAATCGAATTCATAATGTTTTTTTATATTCCTTGTTGCGTGCTTATTATTGACCTAAAGATTTTTTCAAGGTTATAAGACAAATAAACCTAATTTAAAAAGTAATCTCAAACTTATCTGAAGGTCTTTCCTATAATGGATTGAAGGTGCGAAGTAGATTTTGGATCTAATGAAAAACAAAAACAAGTCAACTTAAGATTCTCTCAGAAGTCGTGATCGTGAACATGAATAAACCCGAAAATGGATTCGTGCACTGATCTACTTGACACCTTTGTACTTTTTATGGATGCTGTACAATTTACACCAGACCAAGTAAATCGAAATGGTTAACAAAGTGTAAAATTGTTATACATTAGCATTAACCTTACTTGCATTTTCAAGTGGAATTGTAGTGATCTTAATCGAAGGAGGCAAGTTAAAGAGGCAAGTTGTCAGATTGAGATAACAAACTAATGAAACTAAACTAAAATGGTCATGAAAAAGTCGAAAACGTTTGTATAAACAATTAGAATAAATCTAAAATACCATCTTACTGTCTAGAGCCTACCTACGATAAGGAAACGATTGTTATTGTTTAAAAAATTGTTTTAAAAAAAGTTATTTTAGTAGAAGCAGTGATGCAGAAATCCCCATTATTTTTGAAAATTCAAAATCTGAACAATAATAATTGCCAACTTACATATTGTCATAAAAAATCGCATGGTTCAAGCCTACCTATAATTATTCCTGGGATTAGTGTAATTTAAGGGCTTTGGTTTGGTGCTTACCTGTCGTTTGCGTAGCTTGCGTTAGTATAATAAGTTGGAGATGTGAATTGTAATAGGGATTTTACTGCTGCTAAGTACCATAAGCAGATTCCACTTGTTAAAAATGCTTTGTTGAACATGTACGGTTGTAAAATGAAAAGAACAAGGGCTAGTGTTTTACCACTGCCAATTAACTATGATCACAGTTTACGACCAGAAAATTACGGGGAAGCATTTAACAGATCCTTCTTCCTATTGCATGCAGTACGAAAGAAACCTTTTTTATAGTCAATCAGTCCCTGTTAATTTTCTTATGCTAGCGTCATGCATGCTACGGCTTTGCATCTTATCGCTTAAACAATGAGCACTGAAGTTGCACTCAAGTGACTCAAATCTCTAGACTCTAGAGTAGGAAGATTCGTGATCATAGAAAGTGGCTATTAGAAAAATTCTATTTATATGCATACTTTATTGATGATGATATGTACGATGCCACGTATGTAGTTAGTTGATCAGGCACGTTTGATGCTCGAAGGTGCTATTAACCTCCGTTGATTTTTAACACATTTTCTCCGCTGAGAAACTGGAAGAACCTCACCAAACAACACAGGGTAAAATTGTAAAGTGTAAAAGTGGAGAGTATTGAGAATATGATACCTTCACAGAAAATCGAAGGAGATAATTTGAGAGAAGTCCTAGTCATAAAGTAGCCTGTTTTATGCGTCTCCCTTGATTCACAGAACATACTTTAAAAAATATAATCACAGTGCTTCAGAATGATTTACTCAATTTCTATCATCCCAAAACATGCATTGATTATCTTGATCTTGTGTTAGTCGTAAAACAGGGAAAATAATTATTTGAAAATTATGCATTAGAGGATTGAAGAAGAATGAAAAAAAATTCTAACACTTTTAGCAATATGCTTCAGTGAAGCTGGTCCCTTGGACAATTTTGAAAATTAATTTGAGAATAAAACAAGGTAAAAATCTGCCAGCAAGAACTTTCTCATTGGTTAAATGCTGGATTTTATTACGTTGACTTTGATCGTTTAAAATTTGTATATTTCATACAAGGACCGAATCTGTCTGGTTTCTTATAAATTTAAATAGGGTAATTAATTTGCCTTTTACTTCCATTTGCATTTCCATGATATCATTCATAAAGACAAGGTGTGAAACTGACATTCGCTCCTCCTAATTGTTATCGATATCATGCCCTTATTTGGAATGCCTAAAACGGCCCAATTCAACCCTGCCAAAGGAGCTCTTGGAGTACTTTTTGTATCAAAGTTTTGTAGATAGATAAGTTACATGCAAAATGGATGAAGATGAAGCCATAATTGTAACGAGGTGTAAAAAATTTAGTGCCCCTTCTTCGAACTTCTTACCAAAATGTGGCTCAATGATGGATATATGTATTTGAAAAATATAAAATAATAATAGCCACTAATTTGACTGCAATGAATGGTATACAATACATTTGACAAATGAAAACTCAAGGCGTCTGCAAAACTAACCCATTTGTCAGGAGTATTTCTGCATTCAGGTAATTTTGCGTCCCCTTGTTCTTCAAAGAGAGCTTGAGTGCCTTAATTTGCCTGCTAAGGGTTGCTTGTTAAAGTGTCGTTATCATCATAATCGTTATGCTATAAAACTCAAACGATAAACATATCATTATGTCCATATAAACATAATTGGAAATTGCTCAGTACTTGTCAATAATTTAAAATGGATTGAGAAGAGATTTTATGACTTGCCTATAAAGTAGATCTATTGTTTGATTATACCGTGAGCACCTATAATAAGCATTTTGTTGAAACGACTAATAGAAAAGTAGGGAAGAACTTTTGGCACAACAACAATCATATCATAATCACCCAAGCCATTATAAGTAGTTTGTTCTGCTTAATATTTTGGCAGATTTCATAATTTCAGTAAGAATATTCTAATAAAGACATTCAAATGGGGCCGATAAGTTAAAGTAAGATTTTCTCGGGATCAGGTTACTCATTTTAGATGCAAGACAATACACTAGGGATGATTTTGTTTACCTACAAAAAATACCCACCCTCATAATTAAGACAAAGCAGAAACAGAGCACGAGACAATACGAAAACCAGAGCATTTCTTTTTAGTGCAAGGATGCGTAAATACATTAAGTAAAATTGAAAATTTCGACAATATTTTAGATAAAACTCGCCCACACGATTTTAATTTGATGGATTTGCACTCTTGGGAGGAGTCTTGCCTTGTATTTCTTATCATTTGACTGATTCTCAAAAAAGTCAGAAGAGAACAACTTCATACTTCATCTTGTCTCCTAAAATCATAGATATGGCACAGAGCGTTTAAGGTTTTTACTTTCGAATGCATCAGTGTCAACCTAATTGGCCTATTTAAGAAGTTGCAATTGTAGGTTAAAGTAGACAAAACAAAACCAAAGGATTTAAGTCTTTTATCAAGTTTAAATATAAATACTTTTTTAAGAGCGTTTTACGTAACAATGTGTTTGTTAAGTGGTATTCAATACCAGAATTGTAGGATATAAACTTGACCTTTAATGAAATCAAGATACAAAAAAAAAACTCATACTAATATGTACGATGGCATGATTTTCCACGTATGAAACAAGATAAGCAAATATAGATAAACAGTATCATACATATATGGTATATGTATTTTTTTACGAAAGTCGCATTGTCCCTTTTACCATTTTTAAAGAAGCTCGATCTATGAATCAAATCACACTAAATGTTTTAAATCTTTCATCTCTTTGCTTCAGATATTCAAAAGCAGCTAAAGGAAATTCTGATCTTACCATTGGATATTATTTACGCATTTTTACAACCATTTTTAAAGAAGCTCGATCTATGAATCAAATCACACTAAATGTTTTTAAATCTTCATCTATTTGCTTCAGATATTCTAAAGCAGCTAAAGGAAATTCTGATCTTACCATTGGATATTATTTACGCATTTTTACGTAATCATGAATTCGAATTTGGCCCCAAGTCTTTGAGGCTGTGTTTAAGGCATCCATTACGCTTTTGATGAATCTCTTCCAAAAGTCGTGTCCTTCAAGCAGCAAAGATACATACAATGGTAACATAAAACAAAACTCATTTCTTTAACTGCCGTAATTATCAAACTAACTGAATTCTTGGACAGAGTCCATATTTTATTATCCGTTAGACTGCAAAAAATCATTTTGTTCTGTTACAAGTTGTTGTATGGTAGATTCATGCATAAAAACGTACGATTAGTAAATGATTCTAACGACTTTGCTGAAACAAAAACTTACGATTAGTAAATGATTATAATGACTTTGCTGAAACAGCATTTTACCTTTCAAATTACAAAAGTATTAAACAAGATTCATAGTAAAATCTTTTCGTTATTAAATATATTTCGTTTTTGAAGATACATGTAACTAAACTATATGAATCTATCAAAACTCATATTGTAAAGGGGTTTGGCATCCTCGTAGACATCATCCTCATCAAAATCCTTGGCATTTAACTTACCTCTTCGTTGCAAATTACCAAGTGTGATGTACAAACAGACTCTAATACTTTCGTTTTTATCTTGATTACTCACATTCCAAAACATTAAAAACTCTAGTGATTTCGTTGTTGCAAAAACATAACCAGAAAGTCTAAAGACCTCTTCAAAATTGAAACAAACAACGGATGATAAAAAAGCGTTAGAATTCAATTTAAAAGTTTTTGTTTACGACCTATTTAGTCAGCAAAAAATGGCACGAAGGAAATTATGGAATAAATGCAAGGAACAAGATGACTATTAGAAGTGATTCATGTTGTTTCCGTTAAATGAGTCTTTGAACAAAAGTATGATTGCATACACTTTTCTTGCTTGGAATTTTCGGAAAAGGAAGTTTTTGAAAACATAATTTAACGGTTTAACAGACTAAACTTCCGCCTATATTACACCTCATTTAAGATTTACTTTAATCAACCAACAATACAATACCGTCCACTTTTGAAAGTATTTAATTTTTCAAAAATGTAAGTTGCTGTTAGGACTTTATTTTCGCAAAAAATTATTTCCTTTGCAGATTGATTAACTAGTTACATGCAAAATAAAATTTTATTACGTAAGACTTAAAGTGTTAAGTCGACATACCATTTCAGGATGCAGTTACGCTGATTCAGCACACGCTCATAAAAATACAGTTTGTTACATTTAAAGACGACAACAACCTTTCAACTTAATTCCTCTTTTTCGAACCCAGTAAAAGTTCTCGTTTCTGGTAGGCAATTAAGTCATTACAGTTGAGTTATGACCCAGTCGGCGTTATCGAAATGGCAGGTAATTTGGAAGGTAAATAAATTAGGAGCTTGAAGCTGTGAAGGTACAAATTGCAAAAATACTTGTTGTTTATAAATAAGCCAGTTTGAAGATTGGCCGATGTTGTTGACACTAGATTTTCGTTTTTTCGCGTTAAAAAATTAAAGACGGGGTGTAATAAATTTTGTAATCTGTAGCAAGCTTTTATTTGTTGGAAGGTGTTACGAGGCATGAATTTTACAGTCTTTGTGCACCTACGTAAAAATGTTAACTTTATTATGACTGGCTAGAAATAATTAACTTTGTTTGCGTCAATACCCGAAAATGCAATTTTCCTGGTTGGGCCTAATACCAAAGGTTTGAAAACGCGTGTACTGACCGGAATGCAAATAGGATGAAGGTAATATTATTAGGCTGCAAAATGGTCTGACAAGACTCACATTTCACCCAAAATAGCAACAGGTTTCTAGTTTCATGTTGCATAATTAAGTCTGTAATTGTCTTTGCGTTTGGTTTTGATGGTGACCAGAGAAAAGCTTGCCATTATAAAATAAAATCCCACTACTGCATAAATTCTAAGGAAATATTTCAGTCACACTTCATATTGCAATTAGGNAACAAATTACCTCTTTTGTTTAGTGATGGTCCTTTTACATGGTGCAAATGCTAAATAAAGTTCACCATATTGAAGTCTGAATTATCTATCGGCTGAAAAAATCTAATTTATCAGTTGATTCTACTAAAAAGGAATGAACATCAGCAACTTATGATGATCAAATGAGGATTGTTTATAATTATAACTTTCTCCACAAGATAAGTTGTTTCCATTTTCAAGGATGTAGCCTGTAACATCTTCCAATTGTTTTATGTTGTTGTTATCCGCGTGTCCGCAATTAAGAAAAATGGCAATCCTCGATTTTCACACAAGAGATTTTTTTCATTGAGTCTAACACCTATGATGAACAAGGAAAAATGAGGATTGTTTATAATTATAACTTTCTCCACAAGATAAGCTGTTCCATTTTGAAAGATGTAGCCTGTAACATCTTCTAATTGTTCTATGTTGATGATAAAGACAAGCCAAGATTTGGAATAAACCGTAAATAATTTTAAATGAATGACTTTGTAAATCTCATGTCATACCTTCCGCGTGTCCGCAATTAAGAAATGTGGCAATCCTCGATTTTCACACAAGAGATTTTTTTCATTGAGTCTAACGAAACCTTACATGAGCTTAAGTGATCAGTTAGAAAAAATAGATTACATTAATAAGAAGAGGGTTATGATGAACTTGGTTGTGGTGATAATGATATCTACGCTTAAGTTGACTTTAACAGCTCAAGGGTCAAATCTGCATTTCCTGGTTTATTAAGAAAGAAAGTTAAGAGTGAACCTAGAAAGAGCTCATCTCATACTCATCTAAGCTACATTTTTTTTGAATATAAATTACGCTTTACTACAGGCTACAAGGTAATAACATTTAACAAGTTTTTGGCTAATTCTTATGTAGCATTAAGTACGTAATTTAAGATTCGAAAATGTTGACTATAAATGTCTTGGAGTGAAGCCTTATGATTATATCACAAGATGTGTTTGCGTGTGCGTAATATTACCTATTTACAAAAGTGACTGGGCATTCAACCTGGGCGAATTTAAATTAGATTTTACGCATTACTTCAGTGTTAGCCTAAGTGGTATGGTACGGTAATGGGAGTTGTGTTTCCTGTAGTAAAAGTTTGTATCTTGACATGAGGGGTAATTGTTTTGATTGTGTGCGAGACGCACTTTTTCGTGTATTGCACACATAAATGAAGGATGATCAGATCATGAATATATTTTTTTTGCTATGCCAGAATCTAATATAGAATGTTTTGAATCAATTACGAAAAGTCATTCCTTCATGAGGCTCAAATTTTAAGATATTTGCGAAGAAAAGACGATTATAATGAGAAGTCAATGCACCGTTTATTTGTCCATATAGTGCGTGTGCTATACTTCTAAGAAGACACTATAATGGTGTTGTGTACATAATTGAAATTGATGATTTCACTTTAATGCGTTGTTCCTGACTTGAGATGCTTTTTGAGACTTTACTTGTCTGTCTGTGTAGAAAATGACATTGTTTTAATGCTCGTACGCATAAACACGCATAATCCTAAAATGATTATGATGATAAGTACAATTTTAATACAAGATAATGGAATTTGTTGGTCGACTTGATGAGACAAGAATTACCAAAACATTGTTTTCTTCAGTGTTTGACCAAAATTGCGTTTTGTTGGATGAAAATTAAGGTGAATCTTTGCGTTTTTCGACATAATATTGCTTTCAGCGTCAAGAGAAAGACAAGTGAAATGACAGGACCACCCAAGACGAACTACCATGAATGACTTCTTAGCTGGATTTGTACAAAAACAAATAAATAAACAATAAATTTTTGTAAATGTTCATTGTTGTAATACAATACTAGCATCAGAAAAGTGCAATTATGGTATCAACCGTTGGACATATCACGAGTGAAAGCTATGCTATACAATAGTTTTCGTCTCATTTCTGGCTTGCTTGAATGAAATTGTAAATCGACTTTGTTTATCCTCAAATCTACATTATTGAAATACCTATTCCATGATTTCTTTTGCGCAACCTCGTTGGAGTATTTCGAACTGGACTTTCCACTTTCCAGCCGTAGTGGCTGTCGCTGAATTTAAATGTATAATGTGATAAAGAGATTGGGGGTGGACAAGTCATAGTTTTCCATTTATGAAATATAGTTACAATGCAAAGAAAGTATAAGTTTAGTCTCTCTCTTCCTGACTTAAACTCGACGTGGGAGAATTTTATACTTTGTGAAATGAACTTTGAACGTAGATTCGACGCGGATGTAAATAACGCCCGACTTTATATGGAAAAGCTTTAAAATGGGATTTAAGCGTTGTTGTCATCTTAAATGGGAATTATTAATGAAAGAAATGAAGCCATGAAAAAAGCTGAAGATGGGAAAAACGATGTAAAAGTTCCAGGCCCTTGAACTTGCTATTCAAAATACTGCTCTCTGCCCAAAAAAGTAAATGTATTTCCTCTACTAATCAACTCTATCATTGTTTTGCAATTTTTGAAGTGGTTTGCAGCGTGAAATTGGGGTTTTACTGTATACTTTGCCCGAAACAAGCTGGAAAGAATTAACCATTTACGTTTTTAATCGCTTACAAAGGTTGATGAAAATTAAAATAATAATTAAAAAGCCGTTATAAACGAAGTGTCATAAAAGCCGTTATAAACGAAGTGTCATAAAAGCCTTGTATTAAGTTCGTCTAATTTGCCAAATCAGGTTATTCATATGATTAAAAATGGTATATTTCAATTTCGCCTTCCTTGACTCGTAAGATCGGTAAAATTTTTATGACAAATTGACAACACCGAAATAAAGAAAATGGACACACACTTCTATTTCGTAGAAGACTAAAACTGTAATATGTCAATTCTGCAAGTCATAAAAGTACTGTTATTCTGTACTTATTGCTTTTCGTTCTTTTGTTATTTAGATTTTGAGAATTTAGGAAATGTAGGTATTTATTGCAAGAAAAATCCATAAACGAAATAATAAAAATTCCACACAAAAACCTTTCCCACAGATTATTGAATTATTCTTATCTTCAGAGATCAAAAAATGCATTGCATTCATCATCCACAATTGCGTTCCTATTTTGTAAGTTTCAGACGTGTTAAAAAACTTAAAAAATTCTACTTGCCGCGAAACCATTAGATGGCCAATTCAGAATTAATGTATATGCGACTTTTATGCGTATTATGAGTAAAAGAGTAAAGTAATGTCAAGAGAAATTAAAGGACAAGATTTCATTCGATTTTATTTGCAAATTT